>CAUZXS010002262.1:67500-71481 GCA_963585895.1 Sepioteuthis lessoniana
CTTTCTCCATGGTAAGTTTCGATAGTAAATTTAGAAAACCCAGTTTTCCCTCTCCAAAGATTGTTGCTTAATAGTTGGATTCATATATTTGATTAGAGTTTAGCTGTCTAGAATGTAAACAGCATCGAGAGGATTTATACTCAGGTTCATTTTCTTCGATGAGATAGGCGTTTACACCAGGGTCATTTCTATGTGTTTTTTAAGGGTGTAAGAAAGAGTTTTTACTCAACTCACAGACAGAAATACGATCTAATCCAAACTATTTTATGAAGCCCTCATCCCGCCATATAATAAAATAAACCAAATCGGTGTAAATAACTTTCCAATATTGGTTTATGTATTTGGAGCATCTTCGGTATTTTGTCTGTTGCATGTCGTTTAATAGGACCAAAGAATATTTTCATTTTATCAGTAGTGTGCATATTGGGAATCTCCGGTATCTTTTCCGTTATATTTCGTTTAATAGTACCAAAGAATATCTTCATTCTATCAATATTGTGTGTTTTGAGCTTCTTCGGATTCTTGTCCGTTGTATGTCGTTTAATAGTACCAAAAGAATATTTTCATTTTATTACTAGTGTGCATATTGGGAATCTTCGGTATATTGTCCGTTGTATGCCGTTTAAAAGTTCCAAAGAATAACTTCATTCTATTAGTATTGTGTATTTTGGGCAACTTTGCTATCTTATCTGTTGTATATCTTTAATAGTCATTTTATCTGTAATGTGTGTTTTGAGCATCTTCGGTATCTTGTCCGTTTTATGTCGTTTAAGAGCACCAAGGAATATCTTCATTTCATCAGTATCAACTAATCATTTCCTACAGGAAATTTTGTAGACAACATTTCGCCCGTTCGAAAATATTCAAAAGTTACTTTTTTAATATGTAAACTTCGCAAAATTGTGTTATGTTTCAGTCGAGTTTCTTTAATTTTCTTAAAAGTGTATAAAGCTTTTAAAACTTGTTCATTTACATCTTAGTTTTCTGCTGATGCCTGAAACTAAAAACTTTTTGTAATTCTTTTTAAATGTTTGTTAATATGACAGATGTTACCCTGATCATATGTAATTTTTTTTTTTCAATAAATAATTTCTATTTGACTACTAGTATCCAGTCTTGATTAAAGGTGAATACAAATTTGGAACAACTCTCTATATTCATAATATATATTCTTCTTTGGTTACAATATCATTTTTGATAAATATCTAAATTTTTGATAAATGTTGAGTGGCGTTCGTCAGATTTTGAGCTAGGAGAAAACTCCTCCTCTAATCTTAAGATTAAAGGGTTTTCCGAGTATTAATTTTATTGCAGACTTTCGTCCTCATCTTGGTAATTTTTTGTTGTTTTGTTTTTTTTTTCTCGCTATGTTTCGGCCAAATTTCATCTCTGGTCGACTTCAGGTGATTAACGCGACCTCGGATAGGAATGCTAAGTCTTGTAACCGCGACCTCGGATAGAAGCGTTGAGTCTCTACGGATCCAGGTGAGCATTGTCAGAAGATAGTGGTTTCAATTCCTACCCAAGCTGGCCAGAGGGTTTCTTGATCAAAACGTGGTGCGATAAACAACACCTATGGAAAGCAAAATTACTGGGGATACGGTTACAAGACTCAGCATTCCTATCCGAGGTGTCGGTTAATCAACTGTAGACGGCCAAAGGTGAACTTTGGACGAAACGTAGTGAGAAAAAAAATACCAAGATGAGAACAAAAGTGCGCAATAAAATTAATACTCAGATTAAGAAGCCTCATCTCAAAAAAGGATTCCCAATAAAGACAAAGGGTTTTCAGTTTAGAAATTTATGTATAAAATTGATGGATACAAACATTTTGTAACACGAGTTAAAAAGTTGATAATTAGAAGTCAGTATATTTCAATCAGCACCACTTGATTCAAGACGAACATTGACCTTGTGAAGGTTTTTGCATAGAGTTTCGTAAATTCTTGAATATAAATTTTCTTGATAACTCATTTTTAAATGTTTTATGTTTTCTTTTATTAGCAAACTATTTGCCTTTTTGATTTTACCGATATTTTATGAAATTTTGGTTCGGTTAATTTCTTTGGGTTCTTTTTGAACAAAATATCAACTCTTGATGGGTTGTTTACAACCAACATTTTCGAAATATAAATATTTTAATGTAACTATGTTTTATAATTATAAATTTAATGCTTCATAGTATTTTTCCAATTATAATTTTTGTTAAATCATTTAATTGCCTTTGGTCACATGATGTCAAATATTCTTTATCTATGAATCGCTTCATGTTTTCTAAGCTAAAACAAATAAGCTCGGGTAGAGAAAATATTTTGCCTCATTAGGATCCAAATATTTTGGAGGAAAAAGTGCTTGTTTAATAACTTTTGCGAATATATATGCATGAAGTGCTAACAATCAAACTGGATGTGGATATGAACTCAGCACGTAGATACCATTATTTTTACTAATAACTATTATACCACTAACAAGAAACACACAGACACCTATATATATATATATATATACTCACAAATATATATATATATATATACTCACAAAAACACGTAAAGATATATATATATATATATATATATATATATATATATATATATATATATATATATATGTGTGTGTGTGTGTGTGTGTGTGTGTGTGTGTGTGTGTGTGTGTGTGTTAGAGGTGTTTTCAGGATTCAAAATCACCAGCTGAATATTTTCAATATATTTTTTTCTGTTCAATTGAATCAAAGTTTTGTTAAATATGATAATAATCCAAGCAGGGAAGAAACAATTTTCAAGAAAAACAGAATATTCAAAATCACATTTTAACTTCCATTCGCTCCGCAAGATCAGGAATGCAAAAATGGTTTGAGCAAAACCATAAAAAACATTCAGTTTTTAGATTAGATTCAGAATGCTGTCTTTGACGGTCTAGGTCCATAATATGATTAATGTGATTTGATTTGCTTTAAGAGGATGTTATTGGTAAGGAGAGAGTTAAGCCTTTCGCGTCCATTCTTCGTTGCATTCGCTTCTTATTCAAAAAGTTAATCTCCAAGCTGATCCGATCTTTGACGTAGAATTACCGCTAAATCTCTCAAAGAGTCACCGCAACAGACGTCATATTTTCCAGACTACTCGACTTGAAAATTGCCGAAACCACTTGGGCCTCTCTCTGAATAGCTTTCCTCTTTCTATCTTCATCTTCCTTTTCCTTCTCCGGCTATTTCGCTTTTCTGTTTCAATTCTCAACAGTAAGTTTGAGTCGAGAAAACATTTTCCTGATTTTCTGCAAGGTCAGTAACGATAGATACGGTGTGGGTGGCGTTGTCAAGCTCATACTCCCAGCATAATCGGCGTAGGGATCTTCGCTAAAAAAAAAAAATATAATAAAAAAAAGTAGAATGAATGAACAAAAAATATAAAAGAACGAAAAATAAATAAAGCAGTTTAAGATGTAGATTCACTGAGAAACGTATTAATAATTCAGTGGTGAAAGAAAAGTATCTATAAAGGAAATCTATACTGTCATGGTAAATACCTTAAGAATGGTAAATATCGCAAGAAATAGACACTGTGAACCGAGTATGCGGCTGTTATAATTTCAAATAGAGCTAATACTCTTGAGAAAGGTATGAATCAATTTTTTCACTCCTTTGAACTTTGGTTGAACAGTAGGTCAGACTGTTATATTTAACCTCAAAATGACATCTGATCTAGAAGAATGCAAGCTGCGAATTCAAACCAGTTGAACTCCGTTTAAACATTTGACCTAATGTCTCACCCCGCACTTTTAAAGGACTTGGGTGCATATATATATATATATATATATATATATATATATATATATATATATATATATATATATATATATATATATATATACACCCATGTACTTGGGTATATATATATTTTTTTTTTCACATTTATCCCGATATCATTAAATCAATAATGATCTCCAAAAATATATCGAACAAAAATGCATTTTCATAATTCTTTC
>CAUZXS010002263.1:0-5000 GCA_963585895.1 Sepioteuthis lessoniana
TATATATATATATAGATGAGAGAGAGGTAGAGAGAGATAGAGGTAGAGAGAAAGAGATATGTGCGTACGAGTGATGAAGATATTTGAAGGTAGTTTTAAAGTGTCCAGATGTGTGTATATGTGCATGTGTGTGTGAACAGAAAATAATTACATAAAGGTAAGCAAAAAGATTTTATAAAACTCTTTGGAATTAGCGATTGTGTATGTAGATCATACGTTTTTTTATATTTCACCTGAAAATGGCAAGTCAGTGATGAAAGTATCAAAGAAAGTAGTGGCTGTCAATTGATTCCGGTGACAAAAACACAGACAAACACGTGAGTTCCAAAAACCACTTATGATGCTATCGACATCTCTCGCAAGAGGGAATCACGAGCTTTTATGGGTGTTATTTGATCGACGAAAAAAATGGCCATTCTTTTTTATTCATAAGACATTGCTCCTTCAGAGTTGTTAGTTTCGCTTTAGCCCTAAATTCATCTGTTGTCTCTCTCCGAATCTGAAACACGCAGTTTTCATTCTAACAAAAAATCTTCAGCTACACGTGACTGCCTCCAGCCAATGAACGGATGCTTACGTGACTTTTATTTTACCATCGTTGTTCCAGTTGTGATTGACCCCTGACCTGTCACTTGTCAATCATACATCCACTGAATTGATCAAAGGTGTTAGTGGGGAAAATTACGAAGAGAAGTCTGGTTTTAGAATATTCATTATGATACTATTTGAAAGTATCTTATTTTGAAGATGTCGCCAAGTTGGATAATCAGTCTACAAAATCTCTATGAATAATTTGAAAGTTTATTAGCAATTGATTTTTAAGATTTTAATAGCTTTTATATAAAAGTTAATGACAAATGATAGTATACGTGTTAGAATTATTAGTGGTAGATAAGAATACTTGCAACAATTTGACAGTGGGCAAACGACTGGGCTCTAACAAGTTATTTAGAAATTAAGTTATCAACCAACTATTCACTTGCACCTCTTATATATAGTATGGCTTGTCGTGGTTATTGTCGTTGGAACACAAATTCAAATCCTGGACGAGGCCGTTTGAATTCCACATTGCGCTAATACTCTTAGGAAAGGTATGAATTTAACTCTTCTCTCTCCAGCTATGGGTAAATAGTAAGTCAGACTGGGTCCTTTGGCCTTGGTATGACAAGCAGCCTTGGAGAAGGAAAACTCTTGATCAAGAACTGGATTTGTGTCACATCCTTCTTGTGTTGAAGAGCTGATAAATACATACAATTCTTATATATATATATATATATATATATATATGTGTGTGTGTGTGTGTGTGTGTGTGTGTGTGTGTGTGTGTGTGTGTGTGTGTGTGTGTGTGTAAGTATGTATGTATATGTTTGTTGTAGATCCAAAGAAGGAATAAAAATATATTTTAGATTGGTAGGTCCAAGAAGAGATTTGTATTTTTTTAATTTTTTTTTTTTTGTTCTTACATACGTGTTATATATTGGTATTTTTCCAGCTTGCTGCTTTCGTCAAAGAACATATGTGGCACAAGGTTTTGTTAATGAGGTACTCAATGAGTCTTGAACTCACTCTTGTGCGCAGTTTGAATGTTTTTTCCATTTGGTTGTGGGTTTTATATAGAGGTTATTCTCCTGTTTTCTTAGTGTGTGTTTACTTTAAGCTGCTTTACCCCTCTTTGATATTTGATATGTTTACGTCGTTGTGTGTATGTGTGTGCGTTGGAGTGGTTTTGATTTTCACTAACAGTTATTTTTCTTCTCTCTGTGTTTGTAAGTGTGTCTTAGGGAATTTTTTGTGCGTTTAGCAGTGTAGTTTAAAATTTACTGGTAACTATTTTTTAATAGTTTTTACTGTGTATATGTATACACATATCTATGTAAGTTTGTGTATATATATATATATATGTGTGTGTGTGTGTGTGTGTGTGTGTGTGTGTGTGTGTGTGTGTGTGTGTGTGTGTGTGTGATTTATCATTAAATAACTTACAAGGTTTTATGTACCATAAAACACCAACCAACAGATAGGTTTTATTTTTATATATTCTCAAATATCATAAAGGATCTCGGAGTCTAAACTTGAATATCTCTCTTCCCCTTAGATAAGTTATTTTGTACACACACACACACACGCACACACACACACACACACACACAAGCATAAACACAAATAAAACTACACTATAATCTTCTGAAGCTCCAATCTCTTTCATAATTAAATCAGTATAAAATAAGTATTTTCAGTAACGTTACCACGACACCTAACGGAAATTTGTCACGCTACCCTGCTCAAATAGACATGTGTTACATATCGACAACTAACAGGCGCCTGCACCACTTCAGTTCTTAGCAGACCCTTGTAGCGTTACGGCACCATATAGACACTTGTACAACCACAATTCTAACGGGTCTATTAATGTAACACTATGCCTTAAGTGTCAGCCGGATTCCTGTTGTAACCTCGCCCGGTGAAAAAGTGACAAACACACAAAACTCCGTCTAGGTTCATTAATATAAAGGTTTATTCTCTACTACACCTCTTAGTGGTCGCCGAGAAGAGAGAAACAGAGTATAAAAATTGAGCACTGCTTTAGCTAGACTGTGAGACAAAATGTCAAAAAGAGAGAGAGAGAGAGAGAGAGAGAGAGAGAGAGAGAGAGAGGAAGAGCAGACCTTGACATTAATTTTCTTGTTTTCTGTTGTAGTTCTTGCACATGCTTGCTCGAGGTTCTGTCTTCACAGCGGGAGCGAGGCTCCTCCAGAGAACTCACCCAAAATTGGTGCCTAATTTTTCGGCCGTTCTTACATCGTTTCGTTTCGTACCCAACAGACCATTTTCTATTTTGTGTCTACTTCAACGGCTTATCTGGTTGACCTACATTCAACCAATCAGAACCCGTCCCTGATTTGCTGCTGATATGTTTACACCTTTTACTCGGGTGTCCGCTGCTATCCCAACCTAGACTTCGGGAACCCCCTCTCTGTTCGTCTTCCCATTCCCTAATGGTCTTTTTCTCTCTCTGTCCCTTTGCTTGCCTCGATTCTCCCTCTCATATATATCCTACCTTTTACACCATCCAATGCTCGACCTGTAAATCTCGATAGGAAAAAACTCATTATTAAAATTAAAATATCAACCAAAGCCCCTAATTATATTACATTTTGATTTCATGACGATTAAAAGGGTCAACGTATATACGAGATCGACTCCTACTCAAGTATACATGGCAAAATATTTCTGATACGAAAGAAATAAATATTTCACAAAAGTTTACAATTTGACTCAGAAAATTTATTATAAAGGATTTCCGGAGACAGTCTGAATATGAACACCAGGAAGAAATGTATTGTTATGTATTAGACTAACTGACAAAATAGAATTATTATTGTGCATTGAGCACATGCTGTGCTGAGTTGCAGGGTCTCCAAGAAAGCTGTTGCATACAAAGAGGAGATGACGATGAGTTCACATCAAGAAAAAGGAAAAAGTCAGACGCATGTTCACAGAAAAAACACCTCTCTCTTTATTGTCGGTGTGGCAATCCTTTTCTCGACCGGTCTTTAAAAAAGAGAGAAGGGAAATGATGTTCTTGAGTCAATGAATAAAGATCTATTGTTTGAAAAATTGTATCCCACCTCCATGTATCGCTAACCTCGTATTTTTAGTCGTTCTTTGTTACTAACTGCCTGATTCTTTTCAAAAATTTCTCGCGCCTACTGCAAGAACTTTCACGAGTAACCCTTTGTTGTCGCTTGCACAACAGCGAAACGAGGTTCATTGATTGTAGGGGTTGGTAGAATCACTTGCAATATAGCTACTTTATATATATCTCTTATATATATATATATATATATATATATATATATATATATATATATATATATATGTGTGTGTGTGTGTGTGTGTGTGTGTGTGTGTGTGTGTGTGTGTGTGTATCTGTCTGTCTGTCTGTCTGTGTGTCTGTCTGTGTGTATATATATATATATATATATATATATATATATATAATGTTTTTATTCTAAAATAGTTGAAGTATGCTCGAAGTCGAAAAAGTGGTCATAAACATAATAGTTACAATCTTTAAAAATATTATCTGGATAATCTCTGTACAATGCATGATCATTTTAAGCAATTTTGAAAAGAAGATCGAAAATGTTTTTTTTCAAAGTCACCATCAGAGGGTTTTTTTTCTTCATAAGTCTCTGAAACCTTTCAGGACTCTATATATCCATTATTTTCCCACAACTTCACTTTGACGTAAACAACCCTTACCATCTAACAGTCAAAAGAAAAAAATATTTATTCTCATTTTAGTCAGCCTGGTTCTATTGTACCACATAAATAGATACTTCAGTTAACGTTCAGTACATATGTATGTCTGCATTTGTGTTTGTGTGTGTGTGTGCGTGTGTGTGTGTGTGTGTGTGTGATTGCGTATTTGTGTACGAGTGAGTGATAGTGTATGTATGTGTTTGCGTATGTATTTGAGTATTTGTCTGTTAGTGTGTGTGTGTATGTCCACTAATTCTGGCAAACTTTATTGAATTAGCTCACTTTGAGCATGTTTGCTTTGGTTTTATATTAACTTCCTTTCCATTATTTAAATTGGCATTTCTTTTGTTTCCTTTCATTTAAGTATGCTCAACCACTTGTTGAGGGCTGCAAGTGCTGCTTTTTTAACTATTGACCGATTAGCATATCTAAGATTTTACTGTTTTATTAATACAAATTACATAATCATTTCACAATTCATCCCTCTACACCACAACAACATTGGCTTTTTCTATCATATTTTCCTTTGAAAGGCTTGAAATAAAATGATACCATTAATTTACATAAATGAATTTACTTTGTTTTAAGAATATTTTATGAAACCAGAATTTTGTTAACTAAATGAAAAATTGTTTTATAATTAGTTATTGGTTTATTTACCGCTCAATAAAGGACTAAATGTGACTTACTCTAGGGGTGCTGATTCCCATTTCTTTTCAGGAACAGTACATATT
>CAUZXS010002263.1:10000-162500 GCA_963585895.1 Sepioteuthis lessoniana
AGATATGGGTTAAATAGTACCACTACTGTTCTTCTAGGAGGATGGCTTTGGCATTAGATAACCTATAAAAGTTCATATGCCATTAAACAAAAAAAAAAAAAAAACAAACCTATCTATCTCCCCTGCTCATATCTATCAATCTATCTAATGTTTGTTGTTGTTTTTTCCTTTTCTTTTTTTTGTTTTTGTTTGATCGCATATCAACCTTCTTGGGTCATTTAATACCAAAGATATCCCTGTAGAAGCATAACAGTAACATATTCAACCCATTGCTGGAGGGATAACGAGGCTGATAACGTAACTGGAGTTCGAACTCGCTTACTTTGAGCCGGCAGTCCAAGAATAACGCCAAAGTGTCTACCTTTTCTTTCTATCTCAGTCTGCTCATATCTATCTATCTATCAATCTATCTATCGCACTTTGTTCATACCTATATATCTATAGATTTCAGTCTCTATATATTTTTCTTAATAGTCTTAATGTTCACGCATGCGCGCACGCGTGCACACACAATATATATGTGCGTGCAAACTATTGCTTTTTTCTATTTCAATTACCTAAACAATTTATTCCAGTTGTTTTCTTGCCCTCATCCATTGCGTCTGTTTCTCAATGCCTGGTTGAGAAAGAACAAAAAGCCTTCTTGAAGCAATGCGCCTTAGCGACGCCAGATAAAAATTCAAAAAAAATATATATATATCACTCCACAATAATCGCCTGCAGAAAGTTTTTTTTTTAATCTCATTTATTTCTTCTGTTTTTAGTTTTGTTTTTTGTTTTGTTTTGTTTTGTTTTTTCAGTATGGTTATATTGAGATAGGCGACCCGTAAACCTATTAGGTTCCCATTGTAACAATAGTTGATTTTCATACTGATGATTCCATGTTGAATGAAGTATTGGGATAACATTTCATTGTTAATTTTATATCGATAATTCCAAGGATTAAAAAAAAAGCAGAGGCTCACAAATGCAATGTAAAGTTTCAAACTGCAGTGAATCTCTTTATTCTTTTTAAGACTTCTGCAATTATCTATAATTTTATGTTTACATATAATATTTACATCTTGTTATTATGCGTTGTGTTTTATACTCATATTTCCGATATGAGATGTGTAAATAATGGTCGACAGAAAAGTTTAAAGGCTTACCCAGAAAATTTCTCGGAATGTGACCATATGAGATTTATTTTTCTCATATTGACCCCTTGCAATCCAGAGACTTCTTTCATCGATCCTGCAGGGCTTGGATCCCATTGGTCAAAAAGCCCATCAATTACAGATATGATGAAATCATATGACCTTTTTCACCCTATAAACTTTTCAGCCCACTTTCATATATATATATATATATATATATTCTCATCCACAGACCGACTGTTTCGTTGTATAACAACTCTTCAGTGCGGCTAGTCACGCAGGACGCCTGAAGCTAGGACCGAAACCTGCCTAACTTTACGTTAGACTTAGTATCACCCGCTCACCCAACAAGAGAATCACGTCAGCTCGGGAATCAAAAGGCTTTATGAAGTAGCTTTCGATTGTTTACATTTTTGCCTTATGCGAGTAGCAACCGTAAATTCCTTCGTCAGAGAGAATTAAAATAATTGTACTCATCTTCACAATATTACAACCCCTTTCAGTTTGAATTGGAAGTTGAGCCACTCTGCAATTTAGAGCATTTTAAACCTTATGTTCCTATAAAAATCTCGCTATGATGTATTGTTTTCGCGGGCTTAATGTTGACTTTAAACATCATGACAATTTCTATAATGCTTATTATTCATACAGAGACTTGTTGTACTGGTAGGTTTTAGAGAAAAACTCGACAAAAGACTGTCATTTATTCTAATGCTGACATATGGTAGCATCTTGTTATCCGCGACAGTTATGTTCCATATCCTCTTAGATGATATCCGCTGATAACAACGTATATATTAGATGTGCCCAACGGTTTTGAGCAGGAAATCGACTCTTTATTTAAAAAACGTAATAAAAATCCTTATACTGGTTCTTTTGTATCTTTAATAATATAATATCCTGTTAATTAATTTAATTGCTATTCCAAGCGATAGTGTAACATATTGACCTACGACCCAGCCGTCAATCGAGAAACAGGTGCATCCAGTCGAAGATATCAGGGTATAACCTTGACTGTGGACGGGTTGAATTGGGTGAAGATGTGACGTCCACAAGAAGCAGGTGGGCGAAAAACAATTATATAACCCGGTGCGACAGACAGGTTCAGTTAGTTGGAGTCAGTTAGTTGAAGATAAGACGCTGTAGAGGGAACCAGCACTCAGCAGAGGGTTATGGGCCCTCAGGACCCCCCGATTGAGCAGCCAAGCAGACCGAGAAAGAAGTGCTGCTAAAGACAAAGGAACTGGAGGTCAATATGTTGCAGTTTTTTCAGTCTCCAACTCACCTCTCACACATAACCCTTTTGCAAACCTTTCGCAACCATTTCGAATAATGTGTGAGAGGTATATTTTTTTCTAAAGAACTGTGTTCGATCGTCATTATTGTTGATTTTGATTCCGCATATGTGTATGGTTGTATATATTACGGCTATGCAACAATAGCTATGTCGCCATTACTATATGGTTGCACCACTTGAGCTATGAAGAAACAGATGGGAAAAAAGTGAGAAAGAAACTACACAAGATTACAACATGGTTTTTAATACGTACCTGGAAGCAGCACTCTACAAAACAGCAGCTTTTGGGCCACTTACACCCACATCCTCTCACCAACCACCAAAGTAAAATGTTCAAGATATGCTTGGCACTGCTGGCAAGATGTGGACGGAGTCATAAGCGATTTTCTCAAATAGACTACTATTTATGGACGTACTAGTGTTGGCCGATCAGCAAAAAACTTACATTGAGCTCCGTGCCTTGACTGGGTGCCTTCTAAAAAGTTGCTTAGAGCTATGAAAGCTACGGAGAGATGGTGAGAGAGGTTCAAGTGAATCCCTTGTTTGGTGTGGTTTCTTTGTTTAATGGCATATCAACCTTTGTGGGTTATTTAATGCCAAAGCCATCCTTCTAGAAGAACATCGGTGATGTTATTCAACCCATAGTTTGGAGTTCATGCCTTTCCCAAAAGTATTTGTTAGAAAAATAGCGGAATTGGAGTTCGAACTCGCTTACTACGATTCTGCAGCCTAGTGCTTTAACCATTACACCACGAGGACACACCTTAAATCTGTTATGTCAGTATGCCTTGATGATGATGATGATGATGATTAGATTTTAAGTGGAGCGATTACTGAAACTGCAACACAGTGAGCAAGATTTCGTGCACGGATTACACCCGAAGAGTATTTTATGACAGTAGGCATGCAAATACGTACCCACTAAAATTTATTAGACATTTCACTCACGAAAATGCTATTTGAATAGCCAAGATTTAAATGTAATGATTCTGAACAAAGATGTCAACGAAAGAAGCAATCTTTAAAATAATTTAGATCTTATCACACAAATCCGTATGCCTTTGATAACTTTTGATTTTTTGTTTTTTTATACTTTCAACATAAAATTCTTCCTTTTCTTCTGTTCCTTGTTTTTTCTTCGTTTAGTCTTTAATAGTTTTTGACAGGTGTTTTAACAGTTGATTTTCACTAAAATCTGAGTAATAGTAAGTCATTTCAGCTCTCCCAGACTTTTCTAAGAATCTGAGTTGACCTCGGCAGTGCTGCTATAATTATTATTATTGACTCCTTTAGAGTTTTTCACATCAGTGTTAGCTGATGGTTTTTCGCTGGAGTTTGAGTGACAGCAAGTCTCCTCAAGTCTCCAGGACTCTTCCCAATAATGCAGTCGTTTGGATATTCTCCACTCGTCCGCCAACTTCCAAATCCGCCAGGCCCTGTAATAATCCTTTAGCTACCGTGCCAAAAGGACCACTCACAATTGGTACAATCGTCACTTTCATGATCCATAGTTATTTCCATTCCCTAGCAAGGTCCGAGTACTTATCCTTCTTTTCACATTCTTTCAGTTTTATTCTATGGTCAGCCGGGACAGCAAAGTCGACAATTTTGCAAATTTTTTTTTTGTTGATTATTATTATTATTATTATTATTATTATTATTATTATTATTATTATTATTTACTCCTCTAGAGTTTTTCACATCAGTATTAGCTGATGGTTTTTCACTGGAGTTTGAGTGACAGCAAGTCTCCTCAAGTCTCCAGGACTCCCGTCCGCTAACTTCCAAGTCCTCCAGGCCCTTTAATAATCCTTTAGTTACTGTGCCTAACGCACCAATTACAATTGGCACAATCGTTACTTTCATGTTCCACAGTTTTGCTCAATTTTCTAGCAAGATCGAGGTACTTATCCTTCTTTTCATTTTCCTTCAGATTTATTCTGTGGTCCGCCGGGACAGCAAAGTCAACAATTTTGCAGATTCTCTTTCTTTTGTTGATTATTATGAGGTCTGGACTTCTGGCCTGGATTAGGTGATCCGTTTGTATGCTAAAGTCCCATAGGAGTTTATGCGAGTCATTTTCTAGGACAGGCGCCGGGTTGTGCATATACCATTTGTTTGTATGATCGAATTGAAATTTCCTGCACATTTCCCAGTGGATTACCTTGCCGACCCAGTCGTGTCTCGCCTTGTACTCCTTCTATGCTAATCTGCTGCATTTGCTTATAATGTGATTGATCGTTTCGTCTCTGTCACCGCATAGCCTACATTTACTGTTTTGTTGCGTCTTATCTATTCTCGCTTTGATATGATTCGTTCTTATGGCGTTGTCCTGTGCTGCTATTAGGAGGGATTCCGTTTCTCTCTTAAAGTTTCCTTTTCTTAGCCAGGTCCAGGTTTATTATTATTATTATTATCATTATTATTTTTTTACTCCTTTGAGATTTTTTCACACCGGCGTTAGCTGATTGTTTTCTCATGGAGTTTGAGTAAAAGCAGGTCTCCTCAATTTTTCAGGATTCTTCTCATTATTCTGGCCGATTTTGCTAATGCTGTAGCTTGGATGATCCCTACTTGTCGTTTAATTTCCAAGTCATCCAGTTCTTTTACCAATCATTTGGAGATTGTTCCTAGTGCATCAGCTTGTATTACAATCACCTTCATGTTCCATAGTTGTTGTTTTTTCAGTTCTCTAGCAAAGTACTTATCTCTCTTTTCACTTTCTTTTAACTTTAATCTGTGATCAGCTGAGACAAGTTCTCACTTTCTTTTAACTTTAATCTGTGATCAGCCGAGACAAGTTCCCTCTTTTTTATTGACTATAACTTGGTCTGGCCGTCTGGCCAAGATTAAGTTATCTGTTTATATCTCAAAATATCAGAGAATGTTGTACCACTTATTATCATTGTTATTATTTTACTCCTTATAAGTTTTTCACATTAGGATTAAGTGGTGGTTTTTCACTCGAGTTTAAGTGATTGCAAGTCTCTTCAGGTCTCTAGGATTCTTCTCGGCATACTGGCTGATCTCAACAATGCTTTGATCTGGATGTTCTTGATTCTTCTTTTGAGTTCCAATTGTTCCAGCCCTTTTTTTTTCGTAGCCCATGGGGACAGCTCAGAGTGCAACAACTACAACTGATATAAGCTTCACCCTCACGTTCCATAGTTTTTTGAGTTCTCGAACAAGATCCAAGTATTTATTAATCTTTTAATTTTTTTCTACCAGTGCTTCGTTGGAACTATAAAATCCACTAGATATCATGTCCTCAATTTTCTTTTATTAATTAGCTCTTGGTTAATTGATATGATTTTGGGGGTTTATAGTATATAAACATATAAGGACTATTTAATGCCAAATGCTGTTATATATAGATTTCAAAATGAAAAGGACCTTTTAGAAATTTGTATTTTTAGACAATTATTTATTTCATTCTTACATACGTGCATGTTTCCAGTTTGTTGCTTTCGTCAGAGAATATATGTGGCACAAAACCATGTAAATAGAGCATCCAGTGAGACTGGAACAACACGAGTGTACCTAATCATTTTGAAATACTTACTTTTTCTGTCTTCTGACCAACAACGAAAGAAAATTTTACACACACACACACACACACACACACACACACAAATATATATATATATATATATATAATTTTTCAAAAAATAGTTAATAGCTAACATTTAAAACAAGCCAGAGGTCATTTGTTTGAATACGGTTAAATGTTTTCAATTATTCCTATCTAAAACAAATATTTCTATATAGTATTAATCAATTTTTCGTACATAGATACTTCCAAGTATTGATAACAAACACAAATAATTTTATTAGCAGAAAGTCAAATAGTTTTAAGCATTGCGATATAACAATAATGTAACATAAGTCATTTGTTTGCATTTAGTTAACTGATTAAAAAGCTCTAATGTACTCGCGGTTGACGTCGTGGTGTAATGGTTAAAGCCCTAGACTGCGGAATCGGTGTAAGAGAGTTCGAACTCTAGTTACGCCATTATGTTCGCTTTTGGACAAATACCGTCGTGAAATGTATGAGCTTCCTTTTCCTCCCAGCAATAGGTTAAATAGTAAGACTACTATATTTCTAGAACGATGCATTTGGCATTAAATAACACGAGAAGGTTAGTATGTTATCAAACAAATATCGTTTTGACTCATACATGGGACCTTATTAGGTACTACCATCCCGGGTCACAGTGAACTGGGAAGTAATGATAGTGAAGGGATACTCCACATTCCCCAAAGGCCTGGAACCTCACGATCAGATACATTTTAGCGTCATTCTAGACACATCTTCTGACCGGGAATACGCGATCTGCTTGAATCTCAAACTCCCAGTGAGTATCATACGTAGAGACGAAATCATAAATGACATACTCCCGTGGACCACTTCACATGGACGAGCAAAGACAGGACGACCAGCTAAAACCTATACAACAGCTCTGTAACGACCAGCTAAAACCTATACAACAGCTGTGTGCCGATACAGAATGTAGTCTTGAAGACCTACCGGAAGCGATGGACGATAGAGAAGGGTGGCGGTAGAGGGTCAGGGATATCCATTCTGATGGCGAGATATGATGATGATGATGGTGATTGTAAGCCTCAGTGAGAGGGCTGATGAAATGGATCAAATATTCAATATTTGTTTGAAATTTGACGTTCTTAAATCGACACCAGTTTAATCACCCGGACATTAAAAGTCACCCCAATTACTGAAAACATAATGCTTCGTAAAGGCATTTTCATATAACGGGCATGAAACTAAACATTCTAAACACACACACACACACACACACACACACACACACACACACACACACACACATGTATATATATATATATATATATAATAAAAGCCTAAAGTAGTACATTCAAATTCATTTGCACACCTATTCCTATATATATATATATATATATATAACTCTTTTAAAATATGGTTTGAGTGAGAGTCATGTTGATTTTTCTATGGCCGTATATTTCTAAGCAGCTGTAGTGTCCATACCACTGCAAGGAGGCATTACATCAACGCGGACTAAGCGTATAGAGAAAAAACTTGACGACAATTGCACAAGGATGCTACAAGTTTTATTAGATAAATCCCACAAAACAGCAGCTTTACGGCCACCTGCCAACCATCTCGAAGACCATCCAAATTAGACGAACACAGCATGCGGGACACGGCCGGAGGAGCAAGGACGAACTCATAAAAGACGTTCTCCTATAGACCCTTTCACACTGAAGAGCAAGTGTTGGAGGACCATCTTGGCCTTATCTACAACAGCTCTGTACGCACACAGGATGTAGCCTGGAATACATACCGGAAGCAATGGATGATAGAGATATATGGCGAGAGAGAGTTAGAGAAATCTGTGCTAGCAGCTCGACATCATGATGATCATGATGATATATATACTATTAGTTGCATTTGTTATATCAATTGAGAAAATATCTAAACAAACACAGGGATAATTTCTAAGCTTGAAAATCAATACACAAGATACAGCAACCGAATAAGGAAAAAAGCAACTAGATAGATAGATAGATAGATGGAGAGAGAGAGTATGAGAGAGAGAGAGAGAGAGAGGGAGGGAGGGATGGAGAGAGAGAGTCGAATACGCTGTGTAGTATAGTGGTTTTCGAGCTAAACAAGCAGATTCTAGATGGCGAATTTGATTCTCACTTTGTTCCACTATTTATGGTCTTAATCAAAACAAAGTGAAGCTTAGTAAATGATAAGAAACAAAAAAAGAAATAAAAAAGAAAGAAAAAAGAAAGAAATAGAAAGAGAAAAAATGAAAAAAGAAAGAAAGAAAGAAAGAAAAAAGAAAGAAAGAGAGAATTAGATAGATAAGAATGTTCAAAAAGAAAGCGCGAAGACTATCAATAGACTGATGAAAAGAGACGATAAGGACGTGAAAAGAGAGAAAATGAGAAGAACATTTATACGGAGATAGGAAGAAAGAGATTGAGAGTGTGGAGATGTGGAAAGAGATAAAGCGAGAAGAAGATAGGAAGATAAAAAGAGTGGGTGAGAATGTGTAACGAACGAAAATGAGAAAAATATAGAGAGGTAGATGGAAAGAGTGGGTGAGAATGGGTAAAGCGAAAAAGTGAGAACATAGATAGATGGAAAGAGAGAGGGGGAGGAAAAGAGTAAAGAGTGAAAGGGAGAAGAATATAGATTTGTAAATGGAAATAGTGAGAGGGAAGGTGGAAAGAGATAAAGTGAGAAGAACATTGATAGAATGAAAGAGAGAACGAGAGAAAAACCGAGAGAGAGAGAGAGAGAGAGAGAGAGAGAGAGAGATAAAAGCGTGTTGAGAATGAAAGTAAGAGGAATATAAATAGTTCGATGGAAAGAGAGAGTGAGAAAGTAAAGTAAGGAGGGAAAAAGAGAGAATATAGATAGATTAGAATATACGGGGAGAGAGGTTGAGAACGTACAAAGAGAGAGAGAGAGAGAGAGAGAGAGAGAGAGATAGAGCATGAGAGAGAGAGAGAGAGAGAGAGAGAGAGAGAAAGAGAGTATAAGAACGTATAAAGAAAAAAGTGCGAATATATTGATAGATGGAAAAACTTGGAAAGAGAGGTTAAAACGTGAATGAAAGTGAGAAGAATATAAATAAGTTGATGGAGGGGAGAGAGGGTTTATGTAATGAGAGAGTTTATGTATTTCAATAAGATTCCTTTTTCCTTCCTTTTAAAGAAAAATGGTATGCATAGTTAAGTCAATGATTATAATTGTTATTGTTGTTGTTGTTTTGCGTCATGTGATTATGCCGTAGCCACAGTTTAATCTTGGCGTTTTTGTTAATATCATCGAATGTTAATTAACTGGAAGTGTCATTGGGTGCAGTATGAAAATTGTCAACCTTCTTCTGTGTTATTATATCAGTTGGATTTTAATTATTTTTTTTACACCCGGTTCGAATGAGTTAAACAAAAATCAGAATCGAAAACATTACTACCACCTTTAAATAGTGCAGGTGCAAAGTGACCTTCAGCTAATTGATGTGGACATTTCTGAAAGGGGAGTTTCTGACGCCGAAAATACAGAGGAGATTTTGACGAGAAGATTAATAGAAAAATCTCCCAGAAAATTAGAATAAATACCATCCCAGGAATTTCCAAATTCTTTGCCTAACACCTTTCACCTACTAAAAATCGATAATTACGAATTATGTAAAGATGATCGAGGGACAGAATGGAAAGAGTGATTTATAAATTAGCTATTTTATTTAAAAAGTATTTATTGAAATCAGGAAATATAATCAAGTAAAAGTAATTGATTTTGAGCAAAATAAAATATTTTAAATAAAATATAGTTAAGATACTTTAAAATCTTTTAAAAAATTCACCATTATTTTTTTTAATCAATAATTTCCTTTGTTGGAAAACAATGGTGATTTACATGGGCCTAAGTAAACATATCCATTACCATTTGTTACTGCCGTGAGTTATATAATACCACTCAGGAGGCACGTTTGACTTAACAGTAACCGTCCCAGGGAATTTAATCAGAGACCCAAGTTCAAATCTTAGACGAGACTTTCTGTGTTTTACTTCGTGTTTATACTCCTGGAAAAAGGCATGTATGTAACTCTTCTCCCTCACCGTTTAAAGGCTAATAGTAAGACTGGCTGATTTGGAAGAGCAGCCAGTCTTGAAAAAAAAACTTTGAATTCAAACCAACTGTACTCCGCTAAAGTATTGAGCCTCCGTCAAATCCTCCCTGTGATTGAGGGGGTGGGTAAATACGTATCATCATCATCATCATCATCATCATGTCGTGCCGCCAGCACGGATATCTCTGACCATCTCTCGCCACTTCTCCCTATCATTCATCGCCTCCGGCAGGTCTTCAGGGTTACATCCTGTGTCTTCACATAGCTGCTGTATGTAGGTTCGAGTGGGGGTCCATCGGAGTACATCACTTACGAGCTCGTCCTTGCTTCTCCAGCAGTGTCCTGCGTGTCTGTTTTGTCTAACTTGTATAGTTTTCCTGATGGGAGGCTTCTGAGAGTTTCTGCATCTTTTTGCGATTATCTTTCTTTTATTTATCTTATTCGCCCCCTCAAGAGTTCCAAAGGTGTCTGTTTAAAAAATTATCCCAATACGATAGGACCGGGAGCAAAAAAAAAAAAAATTCTTCAGAAACAACTACGCACAAAATGTAAATATGAACATACAATGAACGCAATTCCCTAACCTCTCAACATAAAATAACTCTACATATGTTGTCATGCCGTTAAAATCAATTGACCAACCGAATATACTAATAATCAATGCTTATATCCCTTGGCCATTTTTCTATTGAAAAAATTTAGATCTGGTAATTCGGAGTATTAAATCTGAATATAATTTTGTTTGCTTCTTCAGTTTAACCTAAGTATGTCTTATTATATAGTTCATAGTGTAATCTTTTTAATACTGTCTGCTGTTTTCTTTCTTAATAAGAGCTTCCCATAAGAAATATAAATCAATCCTTTGCCATCTAAGGAGTTAATAGAGCTTAATAAATATATGCTGATTCATTCAATTGCTTGATTTTTCAATACTGTTCTGCATGTATTATACTGATTTTTATTCCATAGAGGATGACTTCCCTGGGACAACGTCTGCAACAAACATCTGAAGAAAGCCAGAGCGTACAATAGCTCAAACAATGTTACTATAAGAAAAAGAAAGATTGCAGGAAAGTTAAGAATACAACAGAGGATTACACAAAGAATTCATCTTGATCTGGCATTCTCACGATGTTATGGAAAACCAACAAAGTCTGGTGTTATTGTAAGATACTCTGGGAGTGTTCTGGGTTAGTAGTAAGAAGGTTTTGTCCTAAAATCACGACTAATCAAAGATTCATTATCTGATGAAGGATATTTCAATTGCAAAACTGCTTCTTTTTTTTTTTTTGGCAGCATGTGTATATAATAAATCAATTTTTCTACTTGCTTAGAAGCTGTGTTCCGTGGCTATTAAGCTCAACACTGAATCAAAAACTAATCAGATAATTAAGGGATCTACTCAAAAATTAGTCTTGATAGTTATCTCCTAATTATGATAATAGGGGTAAGTACAAACATAGACCTTTACGCTATTAAATTGGAAGTTACATTATTGTCAAAAGGATAGAATTTGAACGCTTTTTGGGATAACAAAATCTTGCTATGATGTGACATTTTTGCGGTTTTATGGTAAGATATTTTAAAATAATTGTATAATTATTATTTTTTCTCAAGGGATGCGCTTAACTAGTAGGAATGTACAAGATAAGTCTCCTGATAAAAAAAAATGACCTGCTTTGTTCCAGACAGCTTTCCTCCAGCCAAGCAACGCCTGTGACTTTATCTAAAAATAAAGATGAGTGAATAAAAGTTGAGTTTATTACCTGACAACGGAGGTGACTCAAATAAGCTGAGCTATATTTGGCACCACCTCACGTGAGGTTTGCATTCTCAAAGGCTCCCACATGAAACCAACCTTGTGAAACATTTCGAAACTTTAACTCCTTTCCAAGACAACTCTGATTGTACAGATTTCATAGATCGAGATCTTTTCTAGTGTCTCATATTTTAGGTTAGGATCAGACTAAGAGAATCTTCATGAATAACACTAGAGTTTTAGTCAGTTATATGTCATTGCAGATTTAGATTCTTGTGGGACGGATGGATTTTTACTCCAGGCCTCTGATGTTGCCTAACAAAAAGTTTATCTTGGACACTTAAAATTGCTGACGGATTTAAGCGTTTAAAAAATAATTGTGAGATATAATGGCCTTTTTTCCGTTAGACTGATATTTTTGCGGGTATATTTTGATAATTTTGCGATTTGATAATTTATTTACCCTATTTTGTTTAATTTTTTATTGGTATTATTTCATTTCCTATGCTTTTTTCACAGCAGAGTTAGCCGGTGCTATTTCACTGTAGTCTGAGTGACCGCCGGTCTCCTCAAATCTCCAGGACTCTTCTAGATATTCAAGCTGATCTCAACAATCCTGAGCTACAGTGTCTCCTGTCTATTTTCTATGCCTTTGAGAATTGTTCTTAGTTAAACACCCACGATTAATAAAACTGTCACCTGCATGTTTCATAGCTTTTTTAGTTGACACTTCCAGCTTTACTTTTGGTATCTTAAAAAAACTTCACTTGTAACATACCCATGTTACGAATATCTGAAATAGACATAATATTCATAAAATTTTCATAAACACAAATAGAAATCCGAAAACACGAAATTGTTTCAGGTTCGAAACTTTTATTCACCTTTTTAAGTTTAAAGGTTATTCGACATGAGGAGAGAGAGAGAGACACAATCTTTCTATGCTGACTGCTTTTACATCGTCAGCTCTCAACCCAACCAACGCACGGCGCCCGTAACGCACAAATTCGTCTGGCCTCGCCCTGCTCTGAATCTCGACTCTCTTGTTCGGAGGCAGGAACTCAACTCATAGCCTTTTCTCGAATCCCGAAAATCCTCAGCCCACGCTTCCGGTGCATGACGTCATTCATAACCTCTGGTCCTATTTCCTATCTGGGGTTTTATTTTGACATCTGTGAATGACGCAACCTCCCTGCATGCGCGTGAACACCTGCGCTCATGTTTACACTAACCCATGCACTGTGCCGAAAGGTTCTCATCCTAACTAAACCGAAAGGCAAGATATACAAAACGAAATCCCTCCGCAATTAGATTACACACCGAGTCTTCACAAAAAACCTACGATAAGGTAAGCTAGTGATTATGTTTATTCAGTATATTTATGTTTTTGCAGCGTCATTTGAGTGATGCTTTTCCAATTACATTGACAGTACTCTCCTAAGAAGATAGAAAGTTTGGCCACGAACAATTTTTTTGTATTTCAAGTCGTCAAGTATTTTGTATAACTATTTACTCCTTGAGAGTTTTCCACATCAAACTTAGCTGATGGTATTTCACTGGAGTTTGAGTGAGACCAAGTCTTCTCAGGTTTCCAGGACTTTTCTCTGTATTCTGGCCGATCTCAATAATGCAAGAGTTTGGGTGGTCTCCACTCGTCCTATTATTCCCAAGTCCTCCAGTCACTTTATCAATCATTCGGTGATTATACCAAGACCATCAATTAGGTATAATTGCCACTTTCATGTTCCACAGTTTTTTCAATCCCCTAGCAAGGTCCAGGTACTTATCCTTCTTTTCAATTTCTTTCAATTTTACTCTGTGGTCAGTCGGGACAGCAAAGTCCACATTCTGCAAGTTCTCTTTTCTTTTCATTATTATAAGGTCTGTTCGTCTGGCCAAGGTAAGAGGAGCCGTCAAAATCCCAGAGAAATTTAAGTCTCATTTTCGAGGACAGATTATTATTATTATTATTATT
The DNA here is from genome assembly GCA_963585895.1 of Sepioteuthis lessoniana. Taxonomy (NCBI): domain Eukaryota; kingdom Metazoa; phylum Mollusca; class Cephalopoda; order Myopsida; family Loliginidae; genus Sepioteuthis; species Sepioteuthis lessoniana. The sequence continues at coordinate 23,814 of CAUZXS010002263.1, forward strand.
ATTATTATTATTATTATTATTATTTTAAAGTTATTCACACTAGGGTTGGGTGGTGGTATTTCATTGGAGTCAATGAAAACAAATCTTTTCAGGTCTTCATGACTCTTCTTAGTATTAGAGCCGATCTCACCAATGCTTTAATCTGGATGCTCTCGATTTTTCTTCTGTGTTCCAGTTGCTCCAATTTGTTTTCTAAATCTATGGAGACCACTCTAAGTGAACTAAGCACAATTGATATCACCATGACGCTCTTGTTTCACAGTTTTTTTTTTATTCTTCATTCTAATTCTTTTCCCTAATTAAGTCTAAGTATATGTCTATTTTTTCGATTTCTTTTATTTCTATGTGGCCCGTCGGAATGGCAACATCTGCTAAACCATAAAATCCACAAGACGGCAAAAATATGATTTTCTATTAATAATCACAATGTCTGGTCTTCTGGTCGGGATTAGGTGATCCGTCTGTATCTTAAAATCCCTGATAAAATCATAGGTTTGATTCTCAAGAGACGGATTCTGGTGTGCGCTTATACCTTTCGGTAGTAGGGTCAAATTTTTATCTCTTGTACAATTCCCAATACGACACTTTTCCAATTTAGTCGTGCCTTGTCTTGTACTTTTTTGTGCTAGTTTGTTGCACCCGCTTCTAATGTGATTAACCGTTTCATATTTTTCCCTACAAAACCCGCAATTGCTAATCTTTTTAGGTATGATATAATTTGTCCATTCGATGTTGTTGACTGCTGCTATTAGTTTCTCTTTAAAGGCTTCACTTTCGTAGCCATGTCCAGGTATCCGCGTGAGCAATTTCACTACCTAATATCTTGAAATATCGTTGTTTTTCTTCCCATAGTTTTATTATTATTGTTGAAAATATCTTATCCTATCTTATCGTGTATATATATATATATATATAATGACCTAGATTAATTCGTCCTTCATAATATTTAAGTTTTCAGCATTCTGATGTCAACAAATCTGCACTGAGTGACTATGCAAACAGCTAGCGTAATGATAAACATAATGCTCATTATGTTACATTTCGAGATGTCATAAATGCCTTCAGCTTGTGTGGGTTAAAAGTGAATGTATGACGTATATTCTATTCACGACTAAGAACCTGTTCTTTTCAGCAAAAAACAATTCCCTCTTAAACATTAAATCTGATTCTCCATAAAAATATCACCTCTTTATCTATTTAATGCTGGTTATTGAGGCACCAGTCTTTCTGCTAGAATCATAGCTTGTAGGACTTTAAACACGGACTACCACAATAGAACCAATGAAAATTTATTCAGCTTAAAATCATAATTTCATTCTGTGGCGATTGGCATGTTAATGAAGGAAAATTACGTGCAAATAATCTGCCATATAATTCAGCCCAGCGGCATCTCTATCTGAAAGAAGGAATTAGGTAGAAACCCAAGCAATAATTTTACTTAGCTACCGGGCTTCGTAATAAATGTAACAAAACATGAAAATTTCGCTCGCAAATTAATTTTCTTCCTACCTAGCACAAATGTTATAAAGGAAGAAAATTCTCGACCAACGGAAATCCAAAGATATAAAGAGCATTAAATATATATATATATATATATATATATATATATATATATATATATATATATATATATATAAGTGTAAACCTTTTCACTGCGCTCATAACATGTTTTTGGTGGTGGGGAGGTGCAACTCATATAGTATTTATTGGGTCTTTACCTGGTTTGAATTCCGTTTTTCTCCTGCCAAACCATTTACCCATTTTAATGAAATAAGTCTGACCTACTATTTACCCATAGATGGAAAGGTAATAATTGGTTTCATTCCTTTCCATGATAGTGCTATTATATTCCTGGATTCGAAATCGAGTTGCTGGCTCCACATCTCACGACGATAACCATTACTCAACAAAAATAAGATAAAAATGAAATAGGGTAAAAAATCACGTCTCTGAGTTTCACGTTGACGATCATTAGCTGACCTCTTATACAATATTGATTTACCATGTGTAAAACTGTAAAACGAATTTGTGAATTGAAAGACAAATGATTCATTAAAAGTGTAGTCTGCTAAGCAGATGATAATTTCAAAAGATCGACTTTAGAACGAGCGATGCAAAGCTTTTTTCAGTTCTGAACGATACGCAAAGAGCATTAGACTTCACAAGAATATCTGGGAAAATAAACAAAAGTATGGGTAAAAACCAGAAATTAGGAGTTCTATCCTAAAAAACGTATGATTTTAATGAATGTCCGATAAACTGTAAATTGTGCTTAGAGAAAAAATACTACATAATAGGTTTTCTGGATTCGAATAATTTGTTAAATAAAAAATCAGAAATGATTGCTAGATATCGCCATCAATGTAGATATATACTTAATAATTTAGCCCCTGACTGTGCTATATAACGTCGTATGTAAACGACGTTGTTGTCACGTTATTCATAAAGAGTGTATATTTGTCAAGTTGACATTAACAGAAACCAGATATGATAAATAATAGCTCACCTGAGAATCGACAACGGGAAATTCTGCGTCATGATTTTTCAGCCCATTTTATAATTTTTTTTTTTTTTAATTTTAAATATATACGGGATAGTGATTTGCATTTTCGCTTCGTGAGATTCCGAGAAGCCAGCACTGAAATGGTTTTACGGATAAAATTCAATCATATATATATATATATATATATATATAATAATGATAATAAATAAATATATATTATATATATATTTAATCCATGGAAAATATTGTTCTGCAACCTAAGGTTTCATGAAGTTTATAACAACATTCATCAGGCAGTTAAGAAGATAGAATGAAATTGAAAATTGAAAATGCGACAAAATACAGAGAAAAATCGAAAATATGACAAAATGCAGATATATATAGTTGGCTATATCTAAAAACAAAAAGTGCACTGTGTCAGTGATAACAGCAACAAAAAGAATATATATAAAAGCGAGGAAAAAGACTGATTACAGCCACAAAAAACAATACTGACAACACAAGGACAAACAGAAAAATAACCAGAAAACAGAAATGGAAAGAAAAACAAATCTATAGTCGTTTTAAGTGACTAATAAACAACGTCTCACTCGAGAAAACATGGACGTTGCTAAGAAAGGGCAACCTTAAACGAAAAACTGAATCTCTCCTAATAGCAGCATAACACAATACTATAAGAACCAATTATATAAAAGCAAGAATAGATAAGACGCAACAAAGCAAGAAATATAGATTATATGGTAATAGAGGCGAAACAATCTACCACATAATAAGTGAATGCAGCAAGGTGGGCAAAGTGACCCACTGGAAAAGTTTAAAGTTGACCATACGAACAAATGGTATTTGCACAACCCAGCAGCTCTCCAAGAGAATGTGACCCACAAAGTCCCATAAGATTTTGACATACAAACGGATCACCTAAGAACATACCTTATAATAATAAAAAAAAACAGAACTTGCTGAATAGTGGACTTTGCTGTCTCAGCAGACCACAGAGTAAAATTGAAAGAAAGCGAAAAGAAGGATAAATACCGCGATCTTGCTTGGGAATTGAAAAAAAAACTATGGAACATGAAATTGAGATTTATACTAATTGTAATTAGTGCCCTTGGTACAGTCACCGAAGGATTAATAAAGTGATAGGAGGACTTGGAAATAATAGGACGCGTGGAAACCATCCAAACAACTGCATTATTGAGATCAGCCAGAATACTGAGAAAAGTCATGGAAAATTGAGGTGACTTGGTCTCACTCAAACTCCAGTGAACTGCCAGAATACTAAGAAGAGTCCTGGACACTTGAGGAGACTTGCTGTCACTCAGACTTCAGTGAAAAACCATTGGCTACCGCTTATGTGAAAAGCTCTAATGAGTGAACAATAATAAACAGAAAGAATATAAGAGAAATGCCAAATGGGTGAAAAACATGAACAGAAGAAAACCAAAAGGTTTTTAAAGAAGGCCGAGAGGCAAACGTTCACGGGAACTTTAAGAAAAACACTCAACAAAGTATCAAGATGGAAAAAAAAAAGATTTGATGGCATACATAGATTATTGTCTAACAATTTCATGGTCATTCACGACAAGAAGTAAGAATACTCAAATAGTCAATAAAAAAAGTACTCTAACCAGAAAGACCCCTAAAAAAACCCAGCCATATCAACTACAGACTGAAAATGTATTTACCTCTCATGTGGAAATCCCGAACCTCACTGATAAGTAAAGAAATACATAATTCGCTTGAATGCGGCGGATTATTTCCAGAAAAACAGAGGAGGCCACAAGGACAACAGAGGAACATATAACAGACAATATATAGATTCGCACATCCTTAAAGAGTTAAAAACAAAGTGAAAATATGTAGCCATGACAGAGACAGATTAAAAAAACCTCCAATGATATAAACTTGGATAATAAGTAAAGTTGGCGACCGTAGTCGAGGAAGATCCGAAGTCTTTAGTTACTACACCGAGGTGCTAATCCTTTCCCTATATTGCTTCACTTTACCCTTGATCCGTACCCTATAATGCTCAGTGTAAGGCAAGGAAGCATCAAGTACCATTTTTTGAGTCTTTGGTACGACTGGACCTGAGAAACCCAGGATTTCTGTGCCAATGTCAGAATTTTCCAAAGATCTAACGAAGTTCTAAACTTCATTATAAATGTCATGGAAAACTTAAAACTGTAATGAAAAGCTTAAGAAAAAACCCTAGAAATGGTTAAGGTCCAAATACTAACTTAGCAAGTGTCATGTATATGATATTAAATCATTTGATGGTGAGGATCCAGGCTTGGAGATTTCGGTAATGTGGAGTACCTCTTCATGACCATTGCTCTCTGGTCCACTCTGGTTTGAAGTGGTAGCAGTTGATAGTGTCCTATCAATGGGCCAAATAGAACTATTTGTCATTTAAACTGGGAGCGAACAAGTGACGTATGCTAAATTGAATTGTTAGAAATAGAATTATTTCATCTTTTAACTGAATGTAAACAAATTACTGATGTTAAACTGAATTGTTTGTTAAATAACAATACTTGAAAACATTAAACTGGGAGAAAGCAAATGATTGATGGTAAATAAAATCATTATTCGTATTAGACTGAAATGAACGAAACCTTTAACTGTGAAATGGGACCAGGCTTGTTTAAAAATGTTATCAATAAAATATGTTTAGAAATCATACGTTTAATATATATTTATAAAAAGGATTTCGCATTATATGACCAACAAGGGTTGATATGCCATAAAACCAAAGCCAAACCAGTAAAACATCAAAGTCTAGAAAACAACAATGAGACATATAGTAAGCATAAAGATAGTTCAAGCGTTAAATTGGTGAGATTGTTCATAAGATGAGTTGGAAATTGCTAAAAAGCAGAAATCTTAAGAGATACACTGAATATATTTTAAAGGCAGCAGATTGTAATGTCAAATGGACCAATCATCTTAAGACAAAACATTGATAATACAGAATAGCAAGTTTAGGTTACGTGGAGACATAGATCAAACAGTTCATCTTATAATAAGTGAACGCGGCAGACTTGTGTAAAAGGCGTATAAGATTGGAGAAGACTTACAGGGAAATTTTATACACAGGGAATTATGCAAGAGATTAAAATTCGACTATACCACCAAATGGTATACGTACGAACCAGAATCCATTCGCGAAAAGCAGACATAAATTTCTCAGGAATTTCGAGTACAAACAGATAACATGATTCCGTAACTAGTAACTGAAGGATTTTGCTGTTCGAGAAGACCACATCGTGAAAATACTGGAAAATGAAAATATAGACCAATACATGTATCTTGCCCAGCAGCTGAAAAAACTGTGGAAAATATCATCATCATCATCATGTCAAGCTATCAGCACAGATATCCCTGACCCTCTCTCGCCACCCCTCCCTAACGTTCATTGCTTCCGGCAGGTCTTCAGGAATACATCCCGTATCGGCACAGAGCTGCTGTCAGTAGGTTCGAGCCGGTCGACCTGCCTTTGCTCGTCCCTATGAAGGGGTGCACAGGAGTACATCCCTCATGAGCTCGTCCCTACTTCTCCAGCAGTGTCCCGGATGTCTGGTTCGTCTACTTTTTATAGTTTTCGTGATAGGTGGCAGGTGGCCCTACAGCTGCTGTTTTGTGGGGTGCTGCCTTCAGGTCTTATTCAATATTGCTCGTACCATTCTTGTGTAGTTGCCGTCGAGGTTTTTCTCCAAGCGTTTAGTTAGCGTCCATGTAGTGCATCCATATAGCAGTATCGACACGACCGCTGCTTGGATGAAACTGCGCATCATTTTATCGGTCAGGTCTGACTTCCATATGACCGATAGCCTATCAATAGCTGTCCATACCTTTGCTAGTCACGTTTCGATGTCTGTCTCGGTTGATGAGACACTGCTTCCTTGGTAGGTGAACTTGTCAACTAATTTCAGAGAGCTACCGTTTAGTTTGGAGATGTCGCCTGTTTGGTTAAAGCATATATTTTCTGTCTTGCGTGCATTGACATGGAGGCCAATGCCTGCAGCGGCTGGTTCCAGACCCTGTAGCAGGGCTTGGGCGGGTGCATTTGCCAGAAGTGCTATATCATCGGCGGAGTCGACTTTGTTAATTGTTTTTGCGGGGTACCCTCTGTTTTTTTTCTTTTGTAAGCTTGAAACCGTTTTCTTTGATTTTATTGATAGATGTATGTCTAGTCTACGCGTGGAACATGTTGGGTGATACAAATTATAATTGGTCCGCTTGGATCAGTTCCCAAGTGACTCGGAGGATCGAAGATCAGTAGATGGGTCAAAACTAAGTAGACCAGAGCCAAGAAACGAGTCACTAGTGTCCTGGAAATGTCAACCTTTTTCCGTTTGTGCTCTGGCGTCGTTACCCTGCTTACGGAAAGCTTACTCATAATATCTCAGTTAACACAGTATGGACCGAATCAGTTCTATTGCCTATGGACTTAGCTATCTGCCATCCAAAAACCTTACAGTGAATTGCATCAACTTCGTCAGTGGTTGAGTTTTTTTAACTACTTGACCAACGATCATCCTCTTTGCCATCCCGGCCCCGCTATATTTCCATAGCACACATCTTCCAAGTTGTATATTTAGCAGTAAATAAGCTAATAACAGATAAGCCGCAAAATATTTTAATCTAATTGCTAAACGTTCTGGCTTCATAACATATAGATTTTTCAAACTAGATTCATGTTAATGCTATTCAAATTATTTCTTTTTATTGAAATGTTACATTCAGTCTATTTTTATTTTTTATGTCTTTTGTTGTAAAGTCAAAAATAAGCAAATAGACAAGAAATATAGGAATCGAAAAAGATTTATCTCAGAATGTAAATAGTTTAACTTAGTTCATTTGTTATGAATGTATTCTGTTGAGTTTATAGCATAGCTATATATATATATATATATACTTGAAGATAGATAATTGTGTGTGTGAGAAGAGTTGTAGTATATATATATATATATATAGAGAGAGAGAGAGAGAGAGAAAGAAAGAAAGAAAGAAAGAAAGAAAGAAAGAAAGAAAGAGAAATAGAGAGAGAGAGAGAGAGATTGACTTGAAATTGATGAAAACGAATTATGTCCTACGTACAAGATCCGCTATTGCTAAACTATTGATATCTCTAAATAGTAACGATTCAGTCATATTTACATTTAATTCAGTTAATTGAATAATTTTCCGTATTGTCTAAGTTAATCATGATAAAGAATCTTTATTGGATATGACCTTTGAATAAATTGAATAGTAAAATCAATAAAGTGACCTTTGTGGAAGCAATTTCATTCTGTATATCAAAGTGACACATTAACTGACAGAGATTTATGTTTGTGGAGTCATAAAGCCGTTGCTAAAATTATTATTCTTACTGATTATCAACATCACTTTTAAATATACAAAAACACATGCGCTATATATATATGTGTGTGTGTGTATGTGTGTTAAAGAGAAAGAGAATGAAAGAAAGAGAGAAAGAAACTCGGAGTGAAATAGAAAGATACTGAGATAAAGACAGATTGAAACCGACAGAAAGAGATCTAATGCTAATTTTCACGGCAGGTTGTAGATTCTCTGTGATGATTAGTATAACGCAGTACTCTATTTTCACTTGTCCTGAAGTAAGCTAAATTAAGGAAATTTGGAAATTAGATAAACTCACCAACAATGTTCCTTCAAAAAGTCTTATCCAGAAGGAATCAGAAAATCACAAAAAAAAAAACAACGTGGAAATGTCAAACCCTTTGATCTTATGCTCCAGTGTCAGCATTCTTGGTTCTCAGCTTGCAGACACGTTGCTTATCTCCAAGATCTTAGTTTTAAACATTTAGCTATGGCTCTTTATTTCAAGATGAGAGAACATTTTGATTGAACTTTGTGTTTTTTAATTGGGAACAGTAGAATTAGATGAATATTTTCTATGAAATCACACTGATAATACCGGTTCCTGGCTGATCCTCTAAGTTAAGCTGCAATGAAACTGTTCAGTATTTGGATGGGAGACCCAAAAGAACAATAAGACTACGAATAACTTTAGATACGTGAGCCAGACTATGAAAACACTAAGTATAAAGTAAAACCCTTTAAAAATATAAGTAGAAATAAAATCGAAGCAAAGTAAAGGAAACGTTATAATGAAAATAATTTTTATTCAAAATATTGTTTGATTGACTTATTGATTTTAATATATAAATTTTTCGTAGGAATTGCTTACCATGTAAATATTTACATTTTTTCTGGTTGGTTTGGTTTCTTTGTTTAATGGCATATAAACTCTTTTTAGGTTATTTAATGCCAAAGCCATTCTCCTAGAAGAACAGTAGTGGTACTATTTAACCCATAGCTGGGAGGATAAGGGGGTTCATACCTTTTCCGAGGGTATTTGCCCGAAAGTGAACGTAATAGCGCGACTGGAGTACGAACTCGCGTACTACGATTCCGCAGTCCATCGATTTAACCATTACACCACGAGAACACCCCATTTTGTCTGTAGTCTCTGAAGACTTTTTGTCAAACGGTTATGTAATATCAAGTATTCATATAATTAGCAAATAATTAGCAAACTGATTTGACTCATAGATGGAACCCTATGTACTTTCACTCCATGTTATTGCAGATATAGACGTAATGGGAATAAAAGGGTACTCTACATTCCCAAGAGCCCTAGAACCTGAGACTTAACATCATATGCAGGTTAATGTTTTACGCAGGGGACTTTACGCTGGAGAGGTCTTACCAGCAGAAAAGGGATCCAGTCAACGTATTCTAAGCCTTGCAGGCAGAGCGTGGTCGAAAATATTAACAAAGTTCAACAAAAATATTTACTGTTACCAAGGATTCTTTAAACGTGTTTAGGGTATATGAAAGGTTATTCCGACACTTGAACTGGTAGTCTGATATCGTTCCTGGTTTAGATAGCTAAACACTCAAGTACATAGAAATTAGATCGTATATTAAATTTTTTAAAAATATGTTTTCAAACGTATGCTTTTATTTGTTTCTTTTACAAAATCCCATTGGCCAACTCGATCTAGATAAAAGATGTTGAATTTGCGCAGTCTTGAAGCTAACTGCAATTGCCGTCAAAAATATGAATGTTTACAAAATATTTTTTGTGTGAAAGAAAGAAAATCCACCTCAATTTTTATTCACATATCAAAATTTGACAAGTTAACAATAAATTTACCCATCAAAATTAGACAAGTTAAAAAATAAATTGACCAATCAAAATTGAATAAGTTAGCAATACATTGACCAATCAAAATTCGACAAGTTAAAAAAATAAATTGACCAATAAATATAACAAATTAGCTTTGCAGAGACGGCATGGATTCTTGTTTGTTTAATGATAGTTTGTTATTTTGTACTGAATCAGCAGTTCAAGTTAATACTTCGTGTTCAAAGCTGACGTGTCTTGCTAGGTGTGTTTTCTTTCTAATGATTGACATGTGCGCGTAGACAAAGCGAATAACAGGTGAATGTTGTTATAAATAATTCCGGTCAGCCAGAGATTTGACAATAAGAAAGTTCAACAAGAACGTGAAAAACATCAACCCCACACACTCAAACTCAAAATCCCCCAAACAGCAAAATAGAACATCCGCCCTCTCTCTCTCTCTCTCTCTCTCTCAGTATATATATTTATATATATATACATGTGTGTGTGCGTGTGTTAAAATGAACAGATAGGCAAATCAATGTGAATATAGGTTTTTATTATTACATATACTTGTGCACTACGCGTGTTTCAGGCTTTGTGACTTCTTCAAGAGATTGAAAATGGGCAATAACTGCTTCAAGAGATTGCATGGGTAATAACTTTTATAGTAAATATTGTTTTGGTAAGTATGTGATCCTTTTTAATTCCAGGATTTGTGTCTGTGAATTTCCTACCGGAATGAATTGTCCGTGAAGTCCTCTTGTCTGTGCAGGTACTTTTGTTTTGTTTTGTTGGATTGTTTGGGGGGATTTCTGTGTGTGTTGGCCGTCTACAAATTGTCAACAAATATTTATTGACTTTGCCATCAGTAGAAGCAGTATACTAGCCAATGAAAGGAGACTACAATAGAAGCAGTAGATTATCCAATCGGGTACCCCTAAGTCACATATAAACAATGACTACGTAATAGGGAGAGACATAATGCTGCATTGTTACGTAGAAGGAGTATTTTGTATCGCTCAACAGGAGACAAGATGGCAACTCAAATTCCAACATGTTTTGTTTTGTTTTGTTTTTTCGTACGCACAAGGATGAACTGTGTATGTTTGTGTGTGCGTGTGTGTACATTCCCGTAAAACCATGTATGCATACACCAGTACACACAAATATTTTTAGGATTGTTATTTTATTCTCTCTCTCTCTCTCTCTCTCTCTCTCTCTCTCTCTCTCTCTCTCTCTCTGTGTATACATACTTTCACATAATTGCACACATATATTTACTGCATGGGTGGAGTTTAATGTATATGACAAATCAATTGCCTCCTCTGACAGAAATATTTTAAAATGGTCAGTGTGTATATATGTTTGTATTTGTGTATGTGGGTGTGCGTGAATTTCAGTTCTATTTGCGTGTATGTGTGTGCGTGTGTGCGTGCGAATCTAGGCTCTGTTATAAATATATATATATATATATATATATATATATATATATATATATATATATATATTAATAGTATAGTTTGTGATATGTCTGAGTAAAGAGTACTTAATAACGTTGATTGAACATATATATGCTATTGTTGAATCAGCAGTTTAAGTTAATTATTCGGTCAAACTAACATATCGACGAGAAACTAACGGTTTCCAAACATCATTGACTACGCACTTCTTATATATATATATATATATATATATATATATATATATAATAAATTCATGCAGGTGTTTATGTCCAAAATAGTTTACTTGACGTATCCGTTTACGTGCTGAACCCGTAAATTGGAAGCGCTCGTAAACTGACGGTTATTGTTTATAGGAAATGGAATCGGTGACCCAAGCTCAAATCCTGAACAAGGACATTTGTATTTCACATAACGCTAATAAATTTTTTAAGAGGATGAATTTAGCAATTCTTTCTCAAGAGCTGGGTAAACAGTGAAGCAGATTGGGTTCTCTAACTTGGATATGATAACCGGTGTAGGAGAAGGAAACCTATAAATTGAAGCCAGTTTTAAAAATTTACCTTATGTCCCATCCTGCTCTGAGTAGATAGGATGGGTAAATACAAACCCTAAAATGTTGATTCGCACAGCTTGATTGGCCCCAGTGTTTGAGATAGTAGGCAACCATTTAACTCGAAATAATGTTATATTCTATCAGGCTATAAGCTTGAATTTTTTTCCTCAATAGTTGGCATTTTCTATACAGCTAAAATACGGCAGAAATTTAATTCAGAAGTAGCTTCAACATGCCGTACAGACATTGTACAAAAATATCATGTGATCCAAAAAGACCTTAGTAAATTCAAGCATGCAATCTGAAATCATTTTGTGGACAAAACACCTAAAGACAAATTTAGCAACAAATATATATATCCGAAAATGACTGTTGGCTGTAAAGACTACGCAAAGAGAAGTCTTAAATATGTGGCATCTTTTATCTCAATAAATCTTCCAAATCTAACAAAAGTGGTGCCATATATGGAACTTGTGGTCCTGAGTCATTCAAAAATGTTTTGATATCATTGATAATAAAAGTAGTGTCGAACAATGTAATACATCAGACATTGTTTCTAAATTTAATGCAATTTAAGCAATCAATCAGGACAATACCAAATAAAGGCTATCGGCTCGAGAACACTTGTATGATCTGAATTATATTTATCCGGTCTCATAAACATTTTATAAAAGAAACCCTACGTCTCTTTAATTATATTTCATTTCTCTATTTTCTCGTAAATTATGTTCAACAAGATTACCAAACATGCATACATTTAGAGTAACTGGGACACTATGAATGTAAGGATTATTTATTTACCTCGGTGCAACGAAAGAAAATCGACCTGAAATATAGGATTATACATAAATCTGAATTCCGAACTAAATGTCTTGAGGTCGACATTATTGACATTTTGACTTGCACACTGATGTTCCCAGTAAGACGAAAAACGGATAAAAATAGAGAATGAAAAAGATGAAATTAGATAACTGTATGGAAACATAAAAGCCAGGAAGAAATTCACTAAAATACGAATGAGACGCGATTTTTTAAACAAGGATCGAGACTAAAGTTTGCTTTTTTTTTTGGTTTTTGTTTTTTTCTCTTTAATTTGATTAAAATTTCAATCGAAACTTGTGCCCGGCTAGGCAACTCATCCAATTAAGTCATGATATCTAAACTGTTGTCTAGATATTTAGAAGAAATCAGAGCAAGTCAGTGTCACTTTTAAAAGATATTAATCCTTTCAAGATAAGCTTCAACAAATCTTTTTCGAAGAACGCTCAATCTAACCGGTCCTGTAACCAGGCGTTATTGTGGAGGCACTATATTTTTTTTACAGGGGCAGGAACTGTCCGGCAAAACACGTTCCTCTTCTGGCTTGACCGCGGCCAAATTCCTCTATCGAGATGGCTTGCCTTGATCTGGTTTGAATTCAGACTTTTCCTTCTCGAAGACTGGTTATCTTACCAAGTTAAAGAGTCTAGTCTGCCCGACTATTAGAACATTACTAGAGGTAGTCTGATTCATAGCTTTTCCAAGGTTATTACCGCTATGTGAAATGCAGTCTAGTCGAGAATCTGAAATCGGGTCATGGGTTCATTTTCAACGACAATAAATGTTGAACCACCTGCTTTTCCTTCAAAACTCAGAATTGCGCAAATTTAGCCCTTTTTATATTCATCTGACCCAACACCGTATAACTTTTTTCTTGTTATGTAGACTGTGAATTATTCTCCAAGGTATGATTTGAAGATGTGCGGTAGATTGAAGCTAATACAATAAAGAGTCTTATCAATGGGAAATTCGTTGAAATAAGCGTAGTGAATGCCAACAGGTAGTTATGAATAAGATATTTAATTCATTTTTATCATTCTTGTTTTTCGCTCTATTGTTTTTATCTTCATTGTTATATTCACAACATTATAGTCGATATGTCATCCAGCCTTCTTTCAGCAGGACACACAGCTTAACAGTTAAAAGCGTTGGTTCAATAAACTTCTTAAAAGACAATCATCTGGATGTTACTGCTTCAATCCTGACTACAGGCAAGTAACAATACAGGAATGCTTAACCCTTGTACCCGGTTATGGTTAACGGACTGAGAGCAAGCGACCGCAGTTGATTAAATAAAGGACGTAGTTCGAAGTTCCATATAGGCTCCCGAGTTCAACATGAAACACCTGAAGAAGGCCAGAGGACATATCGGCCGAAACGTAGAGGAAATAACAATAAAGATGAAGACAATAGTCCGAAAAACTGAATGATAAAAATCGTCAAACTTCTCTGACATCGAGAAAACGAATTTAATTCGTCGTCTTGGAAAATACAGCTTCAGTCTCGATACTTTTTGAGCAACCCTAGTAGACCTAACCAAATTCGTAATTAAGATATTCAGGAAAACTTACAAAGCTGAGCACAAAAAACATTACTTGGAAATATGCAGCAATTCGGTTAAAATTCGTTTGAATAAAATGGATAGCGTCTCTACATGCGCAAAGCAGACTCTTTCATTTTCAAGACATATCAGGAAAATGGCTTAGGTTATATAACAAGACATAATTAAAGAAAAGAGTAGAAACTTCTTTGGAAAAATTAATGTGATTTCTTGGTGGAAGTTACTAAAGGAATTAAACTTACATTAACCATACAATAATTTTTTTTTTCTTTTAAATCATAAAAATATTCACGAAATGGTCGATCAATCATCGGCTAAACGCAGAAGTCGTTTCATATTAGTTCAATATTATTTTTATTGGACTTCTTAATCGACAAAACGCAATTCTTTCGTTGTTGTTAATTATGTGTCATATTAGTTATAGTTTTAGTTTTTGTTGATGGAGTCTTTGTTTTTCATTATTATTATTATTATTATTATTATTATTATTATTATTATTATTTGCTTTAAATATTTTTGCTGTTACGGATTGAAAATTGCTCATTTGGTTGGAGTCATAATCAAAAAATCTATCGACTCTGTCATAATTTGAATACATTTGGATTTGGTTCATGGGTTATTTAATGTCAAAACCATCCATGTAGAATAACAGTAGCGGTACTATTTAATCCATTGCTAGGGGTGATAAAAGAGTTTATAACTTTCTCAAGGACAGTAGGCTATAAGTGAACGTAATAAAGCAACATCGAATGAAATATAGAATGCAGATGCGTAATATAAAAAGCTGAAAATGCCTACAACCCAAAGGGGAGTAAATATTATATTTAGCAGTTCGTAAATTGGTTCAGTATCTATCTATCTATCTATCTATCTATCTATCTATCTAAGCAGGTTCTTATCTAAGCAGGTTCATATCTATCTATCTATCTATCTATTTGTCGGATCACATCTACCTAAGTAGGTTCATATCTATCTCAGGTACATTTTGTCGGTATATCTATCTCAGACATCTGTCAATCTGTTTCTGTAGGTTTGCATCAATCTATCGACCTATATATTTACCAGTCTACTTCAGTAGGTTCATATCAATCAATCTGCCTGCATATTTGTCTGTTTCAAGAGGTTCACGGCTATCTATCTCAATAAGTTTTAATCTATCTATCTATCTATCTATTTAATGACAAAGTAATTTATATATGTTTATATTGAAACTGTACGTGTATTTCCCAAAACCGAAATGAACAAAGAATGAACCAATAGCTTTCTTCAA
The DNA here is from genome assembly GCA_963585895.1 of Sepioteuthis lessoniana. Taxonomy (NCBI): domain Eukaryota; kingdom Metazoa; phylum Mollusca; class Cephalopoda; order Myopsida; family Loliginidae; genus Sepioteuthis; species Sepioteuthis lessoniana. The sequence goes on from CAUZXS010002263.1 coordinate 39,145, forward strand.
AGATATTCTCTTTAAATCCAACTCTTATTCCACCGAAGTTTCTCATTAGTAGAAGATGGTGTGTGAGTCTGTTTCGTCGTATTTCTTAAAATGTCATCTACATTATTGCATAATACATTTGCCGGGAATTTTCAGTTTAGGTAGACTAGATATTACAGGAAATGATTGATTTCGCACCCTCTACACAATAGTTAACAAGGACTTGCCATCATCATCATATAGTGTCACGTAAGGTGGAAGTTAAGTTTGGATGTTCTTTGAACCATAATAAAAGGAGTTGGCTTTCTAGATTCACTTTCTGAGGAAGTGACTAGGGAAAAGGAGACCAGTAGACGTGTGGCCAAGAAGAGCGTTGGTAGCATTTAAAGATACGGAAACAGTTGGTCGTACTAAAACGAAAAATCAACTCCGCACATTATATGCGCCATCTATTTCGACATACATACTTGGCCTCAGAAGTTGTGTGGAAGAAATAAAACGAGTGATCATAACACTTAAAACAGGATTATTTTTCCACTGCCACTTCTATTAAACGATCAGCTAACACAGCTATCACATATATATATATATATATATATATATATATATATACACATATCAACCCCTCTGCACAAACAGGATGATGCACAACAATCCTTTTAAACGAACTTCAACTGGTTTGAATTCAGACTTTTTTTTCTCCTTGATTGGTTGCTATACCGAAGAAAAAATGAACAGCCTGCCATACTATTTACCCATAGCTGGATGGAAAATTGGTGGATGCATAACTTTTCCCTTGGTAATAGCACCGTTTGTTCATTTTTTACGACGATACCCATTACACCACGAGCGACTCGTTATATATATATCGATATAGATTAAAAGTTCAATGAAGAGATTTATTTTCTTTTAAAAATTATCTATTCAGTTCTTATGCACGTTTCAAGCTTTTGGCTTTCGTTAGAGAACTTTTAATGATTTGACGAAAGTTCTCTGACGAAAGCCAAAAGCGGTAAACACGCGTAAGTACTTATTAGATAATTTTTAAAAGAATATAAATTTCTTTGTGGACCTATTCATTTTTAAATATATAATTTTTTTCTCTCTTTGGACCAAGAAAAAAGAAAAAAAACTTACACACACACACACACACACATATATATATATATATAGATGGGATGGAAACATATATGATGATGTGCCAACTGTATGTTTTCCTCTATATGTCTGTGAGGAAAGAGTGATATTAAAATGATTCTTCAATCAAACAAGTTTACAGACCGAGGCCTCTCGTTGAAAGAAAAGTTTTGTTTTTTTTCCCAGGAGATACTATTTACCAACCCCTCCGCTCGGGCAGGATATGACACAAGGTCAATTTTTAAGCGGAGTTTAACAGGTTTTAATTCAGAGTTTTCCTTCTCCTAGACTAGTTGCCTCACCAAGGCTGAAGAACCTAGTCCGTCCTACTATTTACCCATAGCTGGAGGGAGAATAAGGGGGTTCATACCTTTCCCAAGGGTATTTGCCCGAAAGTGAACGTAATAGCGCGACTGGAGTACGAACTCGCGTACTACGATTCCGCAGTTCATCGCTTTAACCATTACACCACGAGGACACACCCCAGGAGATGACCGTGCAGTTTCTTTGTTTAATGGCATATCAACATTCCTGGGTTATTTACTGCCAAAGCCATCTTAACATAAAAATGGCACTGCACTATTTGTTATATAGCTGGTAGGATAAGTGTGTACTACCCTTTCCCATGAGTATTTGTTTGAACGTAGCGAACGTAGCAAGTGTACGTAATAAGTGAACATAATGGTGTATTGAACGTAATAAGTGAACGTAATAGTTGTGTAGAGAACGTAATAAGAGAACGTTAGTCTGTAGGGAATGTAACAAGTGTACGTAAAAGTGCAGTGAACGTAATAAGTGAACGTAAGCGTGTAGTGAACGTAGCAAGTGTTCCTAATAGTGTAGTGAACATAATAGTGTTGTGAACGTAACAAGTGAACGTAATAGTGTACTGAACTTAATAAGTGAACGTAAGCGTGTAGTGAACGTAGCATGTGTTCCTAATAGTGTAGTGAACGTAATAAGTGAACGTAATAGTGTCGTGAACGTAACAAGTGAACGTAATAGTGTACTGAACTTAATTAGTGAACGTAAGCGTGTAGTGATCGTAGCAAGTGTTCCTAATAGTATACTGAACGTAATAAGTGAACGTAATAGTGTACTGAACATAATAAGTAAAAGTAATAGTATAGGGATTGTAATAGTGCAATTGGAGTCCAAACACTGTTAGTGCGGTGTCACAGTCTAACATGTTAGCCACAGCGTCAGTGAAATTAGAAGTGATTGAAAACTCATGTAAAATAGCCTTGTTCAGTTTATTTAAACAATTCTGAAGTTTTCTTCGTTTGATTTTTTCTCTTTCCTGCTTCAAAGGAGACTATGTGTCCATAAATAAACCATTATCAATCCAAGAGAGTCGTAAAGAGAATCGTGTGCCTGTGATATCGAGATTAGATATCATTAAAAGAACCTATCTCTGACAAGATAATAGATTTAATTTCATATATTTGTTTGCTTCCTTTGATTTGGTTTGGTTTTATAGCATATCAGCATTTGTAGTTTTATCTAATGTCAAATCAATTTCTATACATAAACAGTTCTATTTCAAACAATTCAATTTATTATAAGTATTTTTTTCTTTACACACAGTTAAATGTCAAAACATAACTATTTCACACAGTTCATTTTAGCATAAATACGCAGTTTACATGCCAAAACCGTTCTATTTCAAACAATTCAGCTTAGTACTCCGGCCCAGAGTGGACATGAGAGAGATGGTAATGAAGAGGTAATCCGTTCTCCCCAAAGCGCTAGATTTACTGGAACCTCACTATCTGATTGCTTAGTTTCATATCCAGAACATTCGTTAAAGGAGTCTTTCCTCACTGCAGCCCAATCTAACTGGGCCATCCTATATTAGAGATTAGGAAAATATTTTCATTATTTTTTAATTAACCTACTGTGTATGAGAGATAGAAAGTGAGAAAGAAAAAAGAGAACAAAAGAGATAGCATTTTCTGGAGTATTAGTTGGCAAGTTGGTATCTCCAATTAGATACTACTAAATTATGAGCTTGGTCCTCACTGGGTCTTAATTCTTGCAGCCGTCAAGTTTCGTTTATTTTTTAGTCCATCACCTGGAGAAAAAGAAAACTCGGCTCGCAAACTTCCGTTACTGCTTTCGATTTTGCAATTGTACTTCTAAATTCCCATCGAGACGAGCTATTGGTTTCATATGGTTTCTTTGTTTAATGGCATATCAACCTTTGTAGGTTATTCAATGCAAAAGTCAACCCCCCCCCCCAAAGAACAGCCGTGGTAATATTTAACCCATAGCTGGAAGGATACGGGGGTTCATACCTTTCTCAATGTTATTTGTCCGAAAGTGAACGAAATAGCGCGACTGGAGTACGAACTCGCTGACTACGATTCTGAAGTCCATCGATTTAACCACGAGGACACCCTCCCAGTCCAGCTATTACATTCACTCTCGGACAAATACCCTTGCGGAAGGGTAGAAACCCCTTACCTACTTAGCTATGGGTTGATTAGTATCATTGTTCTAAAAGTTTAGCTTTGGCATTAAATAACCCACGAAAGTTGATATGCCATTAAACAAAGAAACCAAATCAAACCGAACTAAATTCACCACTGTGTACTAGAATATCGTGTCTGGATCAATTAATATAAATGGCAGTTTGTGAAGTGATCAATTCTTATTGTATGATCAAATATTAATTGATGAACCACAATTTATTCATGAACAAGAAAAATATCAGAAAATAAATATGACAATCGTCTTATTGACGAGACCATCTATACAGTCTATTAATTGAAGACTAATAATCTACCAATGAAATACAACGTGACTATATATATATATTGAGAGAGAGAGAAAGAGAGAGAGACACACACACACACACAACAAAAAATACTCACCTCAGTGTTAGTAAATAAATTCAATTAGTTTCTCATTTTTTTTCGAACTTATATCATCATCGATGTTATTTTGTTTATTTTTTCTTGTTTTTTTAGTTTTTAAGTGGGGGTGCGGAGGATTTTATTTATTTATTTATTTATTTATTTTTCGAAAACATGCGAACATGACGAAAATCTAATTTATTTTTCTTTGACGACATTTCTTTCACTTACGTCAAATTAAGCTATGCTTAATCGATTACAACTGATATTTCGTGTCATTTCCTCAGAAGAGCTTCTGATTTAATCTTAGGACAAGCACTACATTAGTATAAGAATCTTAAGCGGAACCGTTATCGTCGAAGAAAATGGAAGCCGTGACCCGAGTTCAAATACCGGACAAGGCTAATCGCGTTTTACTTCACGCTAATTCCTTGGCAAAGGCATGAAACAATCTCTTCTCCATGCAATTATGAGTAAACAGTAAGGTAGGTTGGGCTCTTTAACTTTGGTCGGGCAACCAGTCTAGGAGAAGGAAATCACTGAATTCAAAGCAACTGTTCTGCACTTAAAATTAGCAAATTTCAAGCTGCCATGATTCTTCTAATCCCTAACCTATTGGAACAGGTTGGCAAGTAATCTCTAGAGTATGCGTTCGATTCTCACTATGGAACACATATTTCTGAAATTGTGTCAAATTAAGCTTTCTTTACCTTATTACCGTTGGTTTTTTCATGTAAGTCCCTCTAGAATTCTCCTGATTAAAAATCTTACGGATTGCATTAGATTCCTTGCAAGCGTGCATAGTGTAACGGTTATTGTTGTTGTAAATGGAATCAGTGACCTGATTTCAACAACTGAGCAAGTCTTTTTGCGTTTCTCTCAGTAATTCCTTTAGGAAAGGCATGAATCCATCTTTTCCTTACTCAGTTATAATTTAATAGTCCAGAAGTCAAGGTGGGTTTTTAGCTTTTGTTGGGCAACCGGTCTCGGGGAAAAATATTTCTGAATTCAAAATAGCTTTAATCCGCTTAAAAATTGACCTTGTGTCACATCCTGCCCGTCGATAAGGAATTTGATGAATATATTCATTCAATCCAATGATAGTCTATCTTTTCAGTTTTTTTAGTTTTGATTTAACAATTTAGTTATATCAATGAATATTTTCTTGAAATTCAAAACTTCAAAGTTTAACAAAAATGCATGCTGTGTGATCTTAATAATTAAGTTATCTTTTTTATCTTAACGTAATGTTTCGTTTTGTTTTTATTTTGTTTTAGTTTTGTAATATTTTTTGTTTTTTGTTTTTTGTTGCTTTGTTTCATGGTTTTTTTTTTTAAATCTGAAAACTAATTGAAAAGTTCGTTTGTTGAAATACTTATAAGCAGTACTTGATGTTTACTCTTGGTAACATTTACCTATAAATAAGCTGAAATAATTTCAAGAAAGAAAATAAGAAAACAAGCAGATTACATTTTTATACATAAGCGTTGTTGTTTTTTTTTTGTTTTTTTTTTTTACTGTATATACCATCTACAATATCCCATTAATTTTTACATTACAAAAAATACGACCTTGATGTAATCTGCTTGTTTTCTTTTTATTACTCGAAATGTCTGTATGTGAAGAGAAGAGAGTTAGAGACTGTTGAAATACATACACGCAGGGGCGACTGTGTGGTTTTTCCGTGAAAACCCACTGCCTTTCTGATTCATACTGCTAGGATCGAAATCTTCTTCGGGTTATATTAATTTTGCCGGACGCCCACACGAATCCATGTTGTCTCACTTCCCGCCTACACGTTGTACGTAGACACACCACCTGTCTAGCATGTCACCCACGAAACTTACATGGCACTTCCGCTGAGGAAATACTAGTGTTCTATTTACTTTAGGAAATATGTACATATCCTGTTACGCCACTCACGCAACTTATGCGGCATCTCAACATTTATAAACAATTATCATCCAGCTATGGGTAAATAGTAGGACAGACTAGGTTCTTCAGCCTTGGTTAGGCAACTAGTCTAGGAGAAGGAAACTCTGAATTCAAACCTGTTAAACTCCGCTTAAAAATTGACCTTGTGTCATATCCTGCCCGAGCGGAGGGGTTGGTAAATAGTATCATTGTGTAGTTAGAAGGATTCTAAATCTGTAACTCATTCTCATAACTTGATGCTGTACAATGCTAAACCTTAGAAATATTAAGAAGGATACTTTCTGAAGGGTAATGGTTAATGAGCTACCCAAGCAAATGATTATGATTTCTTAGAGAAGTGGATTCATGATGTGTGCCTCGTACTCATCGCATTCAGTTACACAATGATAAGCCTTAGAAATACTAAGGGGGGAGACTTTTATTAGGGTAGTGATAATGAGTTTGGACCTCACATTAAGTTAAGCCTTAGTGAATTATTTATGTGAATATTTGGAATATGTAAAATGCTAGTGATAATAGACCAGGATTAAGCAGATTATTTTGTCGCAACCATTTAGTGATAAAGAGCAATGAATTCGTTTTTACCTCGTGCCATGAGGACCAATTATTTAAAAGGAAAAATTCACATTACGAAGAACAACAAGGGAGGATTATGTGGAAACGGTTTATCAAATAATTAGCAGATGCAGGAATCTCGAACAAAAGAAGTACAAGCGTAAGCCAGACTGGAGAGGAAGGTGATCCACTGGCAATTGGACAGCAGATTAAAGAAAGAAATACATATATAATATTACATTATAGAAGTAGCATAAACAAGAAGAACAAAGCAATAATACAAAGACTAAATCAAAGATTCCTGCCAACAACAACAATTACACGGACGATATGCACAAAGAATCGGAAATGCCAGTATAGATACAGTAAAAATTAATCAATGACGGAAAAGCGCTAGACTAAAGGTGGAGACAGAAGGGTTAATAATAGCAACACAACTAGAAACTATCAACCAAACATTATAAAAACAAATCAAACGTAGAATGTTGACTGTGCAAACACAAAACTTAATCAATTGTCTACCTAGTGCCCGGTTGCGAAATCATAACAATGAGAGAATATAAAAAAAGTTATAGAATATATTATATTTACTGAAAAATAAGCTAATACGTTGAGAGACTGAAATATAAACAATGGCATAAACGCCACACTGAACAAATAACAGAAGTCAAAGAGGCAATTATTCTTGGTGACTTTGCTATGGAAACTGAGAGAAGAATAAAAAGCAAGAGACCAGGTACAGTGGTTAAGGATTATGATTGTTTTGAAAATAAAAAAAAAGCAATTTCTAGCTCGTGAGAAATAAAGGCCTATTTTCAAGTCATTTTAGAATGTCCAAATGAATATTATCTTCATTTTCTTTTATATCTTGGATTGCTGATACAAAATAATTCAGATAATAAGAAAAGAAACCTGGTTATTATGGTTTAATCTAGTTCACGTCAATGCTTAAGAACAGTCCAAACCCAAATGATTTTTTTAAGTATAAAGAAAAATATTAATACAAATTAACAATTTCTTCACATTTTGTAAAACTTAATATTTTCACAGATTTGAACGAATTAAAAAATATTAGTCCAAAATGATGCAAAAATATGCGAAATCTTTTCATCATCAAATCCCTATATTTTTTTTCAAAATTGGCCTGTACCGTGGTGATGAGGCTCAGTGTCCCCAACGAATATTCTAGTGTCCCAACAAAACTATTAACAATATTACCTGGCAGTCCCGGCCTCTATAAAATATACAAATTGCACTTTGCAGAACTGCTCGTCTCTTCAAGAGAATAATATCAATGTCACTGAAAAATATCGCCGAAAAGATCCTGTAAAAAGCACAAAAGTAAAGAATGCATGAAATAACTACTGGGTGCGGAAGCAAAATATGGAATAATTCAATTTTTCTTTTTTTTTTTTTTTTGATCTGATTAGTCCAATTTTTGAAAAACAAACACTATAATTCTAAATTTTCATGACTAGCTCTGTTATTCAAGCACCTTTTCCTTAAAATTCAGCCCAATTTGAGTGAACATGAAAAGAAACGACTAAGAATCTATGACTTCTTTAATATCAAAACCAAGCCAAAAAAAAATTTCCGAAATAATTGGAGTTTCTCCAGATAATCCAAACCATTATGCTATATGAAACATTTTAGAAAATAAAACAAATGTGATTTCTGATACAAATATTGGTTCACTTAAAACTGCTATTCAGGAGGAATGGAATAAAAGGTCTGAAGAATTTATTTTGAAGATAAACAAACCGTTTCGAAGGCGTATTGATACAAAAAATAAAAAAAATGGCGGACTTTTTGAGTAACTTTACAGTTTTGTGTTTATCTTCTTATTTTGTTGTTTATTTTTTTTAAATTAAAAAAAAATTGTTTTATAACAGAATTGTTTATCACTGCTGGAGAAGTAGGGACGAACTTTCGAGTGACGAAGAAGACCCTCTCACATGGAGGAGCATAGGCAGGACGACCAGCTAGAACCTACATACAATAGCTCTGTGTCGATACAGGATGTAGCCTTGAAGACCTACCGGAAGCGATGGACGATAGAGAAGGATGGCGGGATAAGGAGATCCATGCTGATGGCGCGACATGATGATGATGATGATGATTATGATTACTGATCCATTGTCCAAGTGATTAGTGTTTCTCAAAGGCCTTTGAAACCAGCGTTCAATCCCATGTTGAGTCATACCAAAGACTCAAAAATGGTACTTGATCCCTCCTTGCTTAATTCTCAGTATTACAAGGTATGGATCAATGGTAATTTGCTTCAGCACACTGTACCTCCTTCAACCTAGGCTTTGGGTAGCTGATCCGTTAATGGATTGTAGGAAACCAAGAGTAAGGACGAAAATTTGATAATAATGATAATAATAACCAACCATATCAAAGCGAGAATAGATAATACGCAAGAAAACAGCAGATATAGGTTATGTGGTGATAGAGGAAACGATCATTCACATTATAAGCAAATGCAACAAATTAGCACAGAAAAAGTATAAGACTAGACGTGACTGTGTGGGCAAGGCGATTCACTGGGAACTGTGCAAGAAATATAAATTTAACCATACGAACAAATAGTATATGTACAATCCACAATCTGTCCTGAAGAATGAAATGCACAAACTCCTCTGGAACTTTGACATACAAACAGATCACCTAATCTCATTCAGACGACCAGACCTTATAATAATCAACCAAAGAGAGAGAACTTGCAGAATTATGGACTTTGATGTCCCAGCTGACCACATAAGAAAATTGAAAGAAAGTGAAAAAAGAAATTATTAATTGAATCTTGCTTGGGAATTGAAAAAAAAACTGTGGAACATGAAAGGGACGATGATACCAATTGTAATTGGTGCTTTTGGTACAGTCACCAAAAGAATTGGTACAAGGACTGGAGGGCGTGGAAATAACGGAATGGATGGAAACTGTCCTAGCTTCAGCATTATTGAGATAGGCCAGAATACTGAGAAGAGTTCTGGAGACTTGAGAAGATTTGCTGTCTCTCTAACTCCAACGAAAGACCATCAGGTAACATTGATGTGAAAAACTATCAAGAAGTAAATAATAATGAGTAAGTCAGAATAAAAAAGAAAGGGGAAAAATAGAGAGGAAGCTCAAGTGGAAGAAAAAAGTAAAAAATCACCACAAACTTTTAAAATTATTCATCGTTGATATGCTTAATGATATTATTTATTCGTAAATATTTTTTAAAAAATGTCAGCCGTACTATCAAAGCCTACTTTTGGATCTGAATTATATATATATATATATATATATATATATACATGGTGCATGCAATACGTTTCAAGATTTTTTTTGTACAAGAATTTAAAATTGTCATGGTCTCTTGAAAATTCACTATATTATTGCTATACATTTTATGAGATGACAGACACATTTTTATGATTTCAGGTTCAAATGAACAGCTACAGCACGAATTGGAATACACCCTCCTAAAGCCTGATTGTCACAGCTGGTGAATTTCAAAAATGCAATCCGGACGTGAGGACACTTTAGAAGAACGATATGCAATAACATTCTGTTTTAAACTTAGAAAAAATGCCACAGAAACGTATGGAATCCTTCAGACTGCTTTTGGACCATCTAGCATGAATCAAGCATCAGTTTTTGAGTGGCATAAGAGATTCAAGGAAGGCAGGAAGTCTGTGAGGGATGATGAGATGTGTGGGAGGAGTAAGGAAGTCAATATACCAGAGTTGATTGGCCATAGTGGTAGGGTTACTATGTTGAGGTTTTAATGGAGTTTAGGAATAGCTTCCGTCGGAAGAGGCCAGCACTGTTCAAATCGGGTCAGTGGCATTTCCACCAGGACAGTGCACCAGGCCACAATTTCATTCTTGTCACAGACTATTTGAGCAAGATTGTCATCAAGACTGTTACTCACCCGCCTTATGGTCCAGATCTTACTCCCTGTGACTTTTGGTTATTCCCTAAACTCAGAGGTTGTATTTATGAGACAATAGAAGAGATGAAAGAGGCTGTGACAAAGTTCAGTGACATGCTCACACAAGAGGACTTCCATGGGGCCTTCCACAGGTTGTTGGAACGGTAGAACAAGTGCATTGCAGCCGGAGGAGATTACTTCGAAGGGGACTAGAGTTTCATGCATGTATTATCAATAAAAGCGCCTATACGAAAAAAGTCTGGAAACTTTTTTAATGTTCCTCGTATATATATATATATATATATATAGGTTTCCGTATTGAATTTTCTTAAAGTATATATATATATATATATATATATGAAATAGGAGGGAAAAGTAAAGGAAATAGGTGGCAAGATCATAAATTTTTATAGGTACCGTGTCAGCTTCCCCTCCTGAAATCACATAACTAGAACGCTATTGACAAAAAGCCGTTGAACAAAAAGTGACAGATTGGGGTCGGTTAGATGATTTGGAATACGTAAAAAGCTAAGCTAAGTCCGGACATTAAGTAATACTACAAACTGACTCTGGTTTAAATAAACAATAGTAACAGTTATAAGCCAATCCCATCACTGAGTAACAGCTTAAAAAAGTAACAAATGAAGATTTAAACCGAAGAGATTCCAGAAGGCTTGCAAATGCGGCTAGAAGATTTTAAAATCGGAGGACAAATCGAGACTACCCAGACTACGAGGTGCCCGTGGTGTAATGCTTATCGTCACAGGATATGAACACGACGATACGAGTTCAATTCCTGGACAAGACTGATTGCATTTAACATAGTACTAATACCCTTGGGAAAGGCATGAATCCAATTATCCTCCCCCCAGCTATGGATAAATAGTAAGGCAGACTAGGTTCTTCAGCCTTGGTGAGGCAACTAGTCTAGGAGAAGGAAAACTCTGAACTCAAACCTGCTAAACTCCGCTTTAAAAATTGACCTTGTGTCATATCCTGCCCGAGCAGAGGGGTTGGGTAAATAGGGTCCAGACTACAGAATTGTTGAGATCGGTCAGAATACTAAGAACAGTCCTGGAGACCCGAGTCAAGCTAATGACCATCAGTTTGCGCTGGTATGAAAAACTAGCAAGGTGAATGATAATTAAATCAATAATCAGATACACATTATAAAATAATAAAGATAACATAAAGCATGAAATTGCATTGTATAGCTACGTAAATAACCCTGCAGTAGAATGATGACAAGACTTTCCAAGATTCCTCAATATGTAAAGCGACACACACTGAATGGATACATTTGATCTGACGGTGACAAGAGTGATAATATAGCAGTCATCCGATGCCGTTTATTCAGTTTGGTTTGGTTTGGTTTTAAGGCATATTAACCATTGAAGCCGTGTCTCATCAACCGAAAAAGACATCGACACACGGCTAACGAAGGCATGGACAGCTATCGATAGGCTATCGATCATCTGGAAATCAAACTTGACCGATAAAATGAAACGCAGTTCTTTCCAGGCAGCGGTCGCATCGATACTGCTATATGGATACACAATTTGGACGCTAACAAAACGGCTGGAGAAGAAGCTAGACAGCAATTACACAAGAATAATGCAAGCAATATTGAATAAGTCTTGGCAGCAACAACCCACAAGGCACTAACTATACGGCCACCTGCCTCCCATCATGAAAACTAAGTTAGACGAACCAGACATGCAGGACACTGCTGGAGAAGCAAGGACGAGCTCATAAGTGATGTACTCCGATGGACCCCTACATATGGCCTAGCAAAAGCAGGACGACCAGCTCGAAAATACATACGGCAGCTATGTGAGGATACGGGATGTAGCCCTGAAGACCAGCCAGAGGCGATGAACGAGAGGGAGAAGTCAGGGAGAGAGAGGGTCAGGGATATCCGTGCTTGCGGGACGACATGATGATGATGATGATGATGACCCATTGTAGGTTATTTAATGCCAAATCATATTTATTCATATATATTAGATACATATTGTTATATATTTACCCTCGACTGAGCCGTCAATCAAGAGATGCACGTGTGTAAATAAGCCGAAGAAGAGCGGAAGCAGGCGGCGTTAAGAAAGAAAATAGACAGGGTGCCCGCGGCGGTCGGGTAGTTGAAACAGGAATGCCAAAGTGAGAATCAGCTTGCTGAGGGCAGGGCTTTTAGTGACCCACGGTTGAGCAAATCCTGTCAAGATGAGAAAGAAGTGCTGCTATGGTCAAGAGAAGAATTTGGGTCAATATAGCAGTCTCCACTCATCTCTCACGCACAACAGAACATCACCCTTTCGAAAAGTGCTGAAATGCACCCTTGAAATAAGTGAGTTCGTACTCCAATAGCTCCATAATATTTGTACAGGGTTTAGTTGTTGGTAGCCAGACGGAAGTGTTGTTTGTGTTTAGCGAGGAAGATGGTGTAAAGTATGTGTGTTTACGTTGAGTTGTTTCCTCGCTTAGAGTGTAAGGTCTTTCGCTAATTGTTGTTAGGTATTAAAGGAAGGGTGATGAAGAAGTAAGATGGCGATAGTCGAAAGGTGATTTTAGAAATAGGTTTTTATTTGCAGCATAGAATATTGGGTTTGCTTTTGGTGCTGCAAAACTCGTGGTGAGTATTGAGACGAAATTGAGTTATGAGAAGTTGAGAAGGTTGAGGAGGCAGCGTGTGTCGTCGGACGTGTGAGGATTTGTGTTCGTTGATTTAACGAAAGACATGTTGCAGTTGTATGAATTGAACTTTGGATGTCACCGTGAGTTTCGTGTCTAGTATTTGGAGAGAGCATGCGGTATCTCCACTAAGGTGGCCCAGAGGTGAATTGAGAGCTAGCGTATCGAGAGCGGGATTACGCGTCCGATCGTTATTGCCAATTTTGGGGTGACATAAAGTTGTGCCTGTGTGAGGCATGTTGAATGTATCTAATTTATAAGTGTGAGGGATTTATATTTTTGCAAAGAAGAGTATTCGTTCGTTATTGAAGTCGTTCATTACTGGTTAATGATGTTTCCGCATATAAGTGTATATTTGTATATGTACACGTGGAGTTGTACTATGGGTATACAACAATATGATTTGTAAACATAAGTTAATAAAGTTGAAAAGTTCCAAGCACAGCTATGTATCACAAGCGCTTCAATTAACATCATTTATTTACACACAGTTAAATGATCAAACAGTTCTATTTAAAACAATTCAATTTAGCAGAAGTCATTTGTTTGCACATAGTTTAAATGTCAAACAGTTCTATTTGAGCTATTGATAGGACCCTATCAAATGATACCACTCCAGACCAGATTGAACCTGGGAGCGATGGCAATGAATGGGTACTCTACATTCTGATTTACTGGAGCCTCACTATCAGATTGTTTAGTCTCATATCCAGGACACTCATTGGGGAGAGAGGTCTTACCCTGCTACAAAGATGCAGTTGGTGTATTCTACAGCCCCAGCCGACTGGATTCATTTAATCTGTGTTTACGTTATCTTAAATTAGATATATCTACTCCATTACCAATGTTGGCCCTGTTTATTAGTTAATATAGTGAACTACTTAGTTCACACACGCACACACACACACACTTGCGTGTGCACACACACACACACACACACACATATATATATATACATATATATATATATACATATGTACATATATATATATATATATATATAGATAAAGTTCTGTTTTTATCATTAAACTACAGACATACGTATACTTACGAATACACATACAATTTAGAAAAAATCTATCTGAATAAATTCACACCATTGAAAAAATATCTTAAAAATGCAGAAAAATTCTGTCTTGTTACTGTAAACTTAGCCTCTCCGTGGGTGTTAATTTGTCACCAGTTATAACTTTCTTGGATAATTTATTTCCAGATACTTCGCTCACTTTGTATAAAATGGCCCCACTAACTTCCACACCAAAGCGGATAATCGACTGACGGCCACATTATTGTTAAGAAAATAGCTTTACGACCGAACCTTTTACATGTTAGCAGAATATTCCAGCACATTGCAAACGAATGTATAATTACTGAAACTCTACATTAACCAAACGTCGCCCGCAGATAAGATCGTGACAAGTTTTAAAAATGTGAAATCAATTGGACGACGTTAGATTCCTAGAAATCGATTTAGCTCATGTGAGGAGATATGAACATACAGTACAGAGCAGACACTATTCGAAAATACAGATAATATTCACATTTTGTGTGTAAGGATGAGTCTCTCTCTCTCTCTCTCTCTCTCTCTATATATATATATATATATATTGATGTGTAAATTTGGAATAACGTAAAACCATTTATTTGTTTTGTTTGTTATACTTCATAAAGCATCTCTACTTTTCACAATCTTCTCACATCAATCTTCAATTATTTTTTAAATGACAATCTTTGCCAAGATTATATACAATATTAATACAATATCTATATACAGATCAAATACTGTTAAATAATTCATCTCATAGTTTCAAAATATAGCCTCGTAATTTATTTTTCTTGCCATTATTTCTGAAATCATCCGATTCAATCTTAAATTCTTTCAAATTAAACTCTTTTTGGTCGGATTAGGCAATTTGTTCTGAAAATGTATAACTCTATTCGCAAAAAAATCCTATTGGTCTCTAAACTTTTTTTTAAAATCTGACTCGTCTGTAAATTTTCAGTATGAGGAGAAATAATTAGAAATATATATCATAATTAGACATTTCATTAATCGTTTTATAAGATTCAATTAGATCGCCTCTAATTTTTCCTTCAAGTAAACTAGTTAATCCTAATTTCTCCAATCTCTCCCTGTAACTGTAATATTTTACTTATTTTATTATTTTTGCCACTCTTCTTTATAATACTTCTAATCTCATTATTATCCTCTAGTTTCAATGTTTCGATACTGGGACTTAAGTCTGAATACAATTAGAATATGAGGTCACATTTTGGTCTTATGCATACTTTTAAAACAATTTTTGCCTACCTTAAGATATTTCTAACCATCCAGCCTATTCTCCCATCTGCCATCGATACAACTGAGAAAATATGATTGTCAACGTTAAATATATGATCAAATCCGATCCCTCAATCCCATTCCTTATTTACTTTATTGATTTCTCTGTTTCTTAACTTAAGTTCAGCTTTAATATTTTCTATCCAATACGAAGTACTTTACATCCTTCGATGTTAAATTTGAATTTTCAGATATCTTCCCATAGGACATTTGAAGGAGTCTCCACAGCGTAATGGCAAAAGTGCTGAAATGCACCCTTGAAATAAGTGAGTTCGTACTCCAGTAGCTCTATAATATTTGTACTGGGTTTAGTCGTTGGTAGCCAGAGAGAAGTGTTGTTTGTGTTTAGCGAGGAAGATGGTGTAAAGTATGTGTGTTTACGTTGAGTTGTTTCCTCGCTTAGAGTGTAAGGTCTTTCGCTAATTGTTGTTAGGTATTAAAGGAAGGATGATGAAGAAGTAAGATGGCGATAGTCGAAAGGTGATTTTAGAAATAGGTTTTTATTTGCAGCATAGAATATTGGGTTTGCTTTTAGTGCTGCAAGACTCGTGGTGAGTATTGAGACGAAATTGAGTTATGAGAAGTTAAGAAGGTTGAGAGGGCAGCGTGTGTCGTCGGACGTGTGAGGGATTGTGTTCGTTGATTTAACGAAAGACATGTTGCAGTTGTATGAATTGAACTTTGGATGTCACCGTGGGTTTCGTGTCTAGTATTTGGAGAGAGTATGCGTTAGCTCCACTAAGGTGGCCCAGAGGTGAATTGAGAGCTAGCGTGTCGAGAGCGGGATTACGCGTCGGATCGATATAGCCCATTTTGGGGTGACATAAAGTTGTGCCTGTGTGAGGCATGTTGAATGTATCTAATTTATATTCAACTGGGATTCCTTGTAAGGAATCCATAAATTAGATCAGTTCCCTCGTGTGTCCGTGTTGCTGCTGCTGCTATTCTAGAGCCGCAATGAGACGTCTGCACTGGGCAGCGTTCTCAAGCCAAAGAGAGTGTGTTTGGCAGCTTAACCAATCTGTTAGCCGGAAATGAAGGTCCGGGATGAATAGGATAAGTCATCCTGATTGGGTGAAATTAAGTGTCGAATTAAAAACCAAAATACGAAATTTCCCTTCACTACATATTCACTTTCGTACTAGTACTCCCTTAGAACTCCCTTATCCCCCAGTTATGTATTATATAGTATTGGTGTTTGTTCCGCTACAAGATGGCTTTTGTATTAGATGTCCCACAAGATTGTACATGCCATTAAACAAAGAACCCAACAAATCTATATGGTATTTATTTAGTTATATTTTTTTTGATAACATGTACTTTTACATCATAAGCCAATAGTTCTGTATCTGATTTTATTTCAGATAAATCATTTACGAAGGTTAAAAACAACGAAAATCCAAGTGCTGATCCAATGTCAGAATAATTGCAACCAATTTTTACCTTCATAGTTTTGTCTGTTAAAAGTATCTTACAATATTCACAATTTTTTTAAATACCTATGCTTTTCATTTTCACAAATAATAGATAATGAGACACTGTATCAAATGCCTTGCTAAAATCCATATATAGATTATCCACATAATCCCTTTCTATCAAAATATTAGACAATATTGATTTATCATTCCCAAAACTATGCAGATTGCAATGTATATCTTTCCATATTAGATATGTGATTTCTAATCTGTTTTCTAAAAACTTAACACAAAATACTTGTCCGATAATCATCATCATCATCATCTCGAACTGGTAGCACGGATATCCCTGACCCCCTCTCGCCACTCCCCCCTATCGTTCATCGCCCTAGGTAGGTCTTCAGGATAACATCCGTATCCTCACATAGCTGCTGAATGTACATTCGTGCTGGTCGTCCTGCTTTTGCACGGCCATGTGTGGGGGTCCATAAGAGTACATCACTTATGAGTTCGTCCCTGCTTCTCCAGCAGTGTCCTGCATGTCTGGTTCGTCTAACTTGAATAGTTTTCGTGATAGGAGGCAGGTGGCCGTACAGTTGATGTCTTGTGGGGTGTTGCCGCCAGGACTTGTTCAAGATTGCTTTCAGCATTCTTGCGTAATTGTCGTCTAGAATCTTCTCCAGCCGTTTTGTTAGAGTCCATGTCGTGCATCCATATAGCAGTATCGATGCAACCGCTGCCTGGAAGAAACTGCGTTTCATTTTATCGGTTAGGTCTGATTTCCATATAATCGATAGCCTATTAATAGCTGTCCATGCTTTCGTTAACCTCGTGTCGATATCCTTTTCGGTTGATTCGACGCTGCTTCCTTGGTAAGTGAATTTGTCTACTAGTTTAAGAGGGGTTCCGTCTAGAGTGGAGATGTCCCCCTTTTGATTACAGCACATATATTCCGTTTTGTGTGCATAATATAGAGGCCTATGCCTGCGGCTGCTCGTTATAAACTATGGAGTAGTGTTTCGGCTTGGTCGGGTGTATTTGCCAGTATCGCTCTGTCATCGGCGTAGTCGGTGTCGGTAATTGTTTTTGCGGGGTACCTTCTGCTTCTTTTCTTCGTAAGCTCGAAGCCATTCTCTCTGATTTTATCAATCGATGTTCTAAGTACGTAGTCTAGACAAATGATAAAGAGCTACGGAGCCAGCGTGTCGCCTAGTAGTACTCCTGCTACAATGTCGAAGTATTCCGTGTCTCCATCTGGTGATCGTACTTTTACTTTGGTGTTTCTATAGAGAATCGTTATTGCTGCTACTGTTTCTTTAGGTATGCCATACGCTAGTAGGATTTGTTCCATCTTTCCTCTGTGAATGGAATCGAAGGCCTCGGTAAAGTCGACAAATATTAATGTCGCTTGTAGGTTTCTTGCCCGTACACCTTCAAGGATTCTACGGATGGTTAATATTTGTGAGGTCGTGGATCTATTTCTTCGGAAGCCATTTTGGTTTTTCCTAAATATGTTGTCGATTTTGGGTTCTATGCGGTTTCGTAGTAGGGCATTGTAGTTTTTGGCTGCCATGGATGTAAGTGTTATACCACGGTAGTTTTTGGCTAATCAAAGATCCCCCTTTTGAGGGAAGGAGAGTATGCATCCCTTCATCCATCTATCTATCGGATTTTGATTGTATACTGCGTTGCAGTCTCGGAGCAGTATGTCGTCGAATTGTCTGGTCTTCCATACTTCTGGGGAATCTCGTCCAGCCCTGCAGCTTTCCTATTTTTAATTTTTCTGAGAACCGAGTCGAGTTCTTCTTGTGTGAACGGTCCTAGTTTAATGTCCCATTGCTTACTAATTATTCTGGTGATTGGTTCATGTGTTATTTTCGGTGGGTTTCCTAGTAGGTTTTCGAAGTGCTGTTTCCACTGTTTTATTCTTTCTTGTTGGTTTTGCTTTGGCTGTGTTCTTTCTTCTAGTCACTTCGTTTATTATTTGCCAGGCTATTCTAGATTGTCTATCTTCCACCGAGTCTCTAATCTTATCTATCTGATTTTGAATGTATTCTGTCTGTTCCTTTATATATATGCCTGCTAATTGATATTGTGCCGTTTTTAGTTTTAAGGCATTTGTGTTTGTTGGGTTTTTTTATAGTTTTTGGAGGCTGTTTTCACTAGTGCATGTTTTTCTCTCACCGCTAATGTTTCCCATGGGACTCTATATTTAGTTTTGAGTTTGGTTGGAATGCATTTCGCTGCTGTCTCGAGGTGCGCATAGACGAAATTTTCATATTCGTCGTTGGGTGTACTTTTTTCGTCTTTTCTTGTAGTGTTTCGAATCTGTTTCTTAATTCTAATATGTATTTATCTCTTATATCTCTGTTGTTCAAAAGGGCCCAGTCATAGTGTTTGGTGGTCGCTGTTCGTTTGGCGTTTTTTCGTAGGCTTAGCTGTATTTTCGCCGTGACTATTCGGTGATCGGTGGACACACCCTCGAAAGAGGAGTATGCCTCGCAATTCATTGCACTATTTTTCCATTTCTTGTTTATAAGGACATAGTCTATCTGAGCTTTAGTATTGTTCGCGTACGTGTATGTCCATAGTTTGCCCTCCCTTTTTTTTTTTGGTAGTTTGTATTGAGGCATCATGAAATCTGTTAGATGTTGCCCATTCCTATTTGACGTGTTGTGGAGGCTGTATTTGTTGTTTCCGTTTTTCCCGATTTGGGCATTCATGTCTCCGCCAATGACTAACATGTTGTGTTTCGGGATGCTACGCACTAATGAGGATAACTCATCGAAGAAGGTGACTAGTTCAGTTTCTTCGCTAACATTGGTAGGGCTGTAGCAGGAGATGATTGTTGCTCTGGGGTTGTCGTTAAAAGTAGCTGCCATCATCCTGGGTTGTATTTTCTCAATGCTATTTAACGTTTTTAATGCTCTAGGTCCTATAAGCAATCCTACCCCTCTTACTGCGGCGTTGACAGAGTTTTTCCATGCGGATACAGTGACGAGCGACCATCCATTGCCAGTTTCGTGATATTTGATATCTTCGGTATGCGTGTATCTGTGTTCTTGTATGCATATTATGTCAATCTACGGCCGAATGCGATTAGCTCTGGTAGTTGTCCTATTCTATTTAAGGTTATTACGTTAAATGTCGCTATTTGTAGTGTTTGCTTGCATTTTAGTAGTTTTTGTCGTTTGAGCTCTGTGGCTGATTTTTCGAACACTGAGGCCAGGGCTCCAACTTCAGCAGGACGCGCCCCTTTTTTTACCCGCGAGAAGAGCGATGTGGTTTGTGTATGTGGTTTGAGTGTGGGTCATGGTTATCTTTTGATGGCTGTTTTATTCTCTTCTATAGAAGCCACTCTTATAGAGGAGCAGCAGTAGTTCCCCGATCGAACGAACGATCCTGAGCGTAAAGTCTGGTCGGTAATTATTTGTTGAATGTATAGAACCATTTTTTATGTAGTAGTATAAAAACGTTTGTTTTTTTATATGGAATCCTTTCATATACTATACATTTCTATAACTATTTACTTGTTGCATCCATAAAGATTTCATTTGATAAGTGCTTTAATATTTTATAAGGTATTTCACCAGCTTCCATACAGTTACTAACATCAAAATTGGATAATAATAGTTTTACTAGATGCATACAATAAGTTTCCAGACTTTTTTCGTATAGGCGCTTTTATTGATAGTACACACATGAAACTCTTGTCTCCTTCTCCGGTTGCAATGCACTTATTGTACCGTTACAACAACTTCTTGATGGCCCCATGGAAGTCCTCTTGTGCGAGTGTGTCACTGACCTTCGTCACAGACTCTTTCATCTCCTCAGTTGTCTCATAACGATAGCTTCTGAGCTTAGGGAATAGCCAAAAGTCCCCGAGAGCAAGGTCTGGACTCTGGAGAGCGTGAGGAACAGTCTTGATGCCCATCTTGGTCAAATTGTCTGTGACAAGTTGTGGACTGGTGTATTGTCCTGGTGGAAATGCCACTGACCCGATTTGACGAGTGCTGGCCTCTTCCGACGGAATCTCTTCCTGATATCCTTTAAAACGTCAACATAGTAATCCTAACCCTAACCCTTTGGCCAATCAACTGTGGTGTATTGACTTCCTTACTCCTACCACACCTCTCATCATCCCTCACAGAATCCCTGCTTTCCTTGAATTACTTATGCCACTCAAAAACTGATGCTCGATTCATGCAAGGTGCTCCAAAACATTCTGCAGCATTCCATACGTTTCTGTGGCAATTTTTCAAAGTTCAAAGCAGAATTTTATTGCATATCGTTCTTCTAAAGTGTCCTCATGTCCAGATTGCATTTTTGAAATTCACCAGCTGTGACAATCAGGCTTTAGAAGGGTGCATTCTAGTTCGTGCTGTAGCTGTTCATTTGAACCTGAAATCATAAAAATGTGTCTGTCATCTCATTAGATGTATAGCAATAAACAAGTGAATTTTGAAGAGTCTACGACAACTCTAAATGCCCATGCGAAAAAAAGTCTGGAAACTTATCGTATGAACCTCGTATGTTTTTAACTCTTATTTTTAATCCAGCCATAATTTTTTGTGCCTTCTACACAACAACCTTCCTGTAATGAATAATATTCTTACTATTAAGTATTCTGTTTCTATTAGCATATCGTTCTTCTAAAGTGTCAGATTGCATTTTTGAAATTCACCAGCAGTGACAATCAGGCTTTTGTAGGATGTATTGCAATTCCTTCTGTAGCTATTCATTTGAACCTGAAATCATAAAAAAAAATTGATCATAAGATGTATAGCAATAACATACTGAATTTTCAAGAGTCTACGACAATTTTAAATGCCTGTACAAAGAAGTCTGGAAACTTATCGTATGCACCTCGTATGCTTTTAACTCTTATTTTTAATCCAGCCATAATTTTTTTGTGCCTTCTACACAACTTTCCTGTAATGAATAATAATCTTACTAGTAAACATTCTGTTTTAACTAGTGAGTTCGTTAATAATTTACCTCTCTTATGAATTTTTACTGAACAAATGTTTTGGTGAATTTTAATTTTATTTGAATAATAGTTTCGAATTATATTTCATATTTTTAACAATTCTATTTTCATATTTCAATTTTTCATTTATTTCCAATTGTTTCAATTCATTTTGGTAATTTAAAGAAGTTTGATAGTTTTCTTTACTTGTTATAATTCCATTTTACTTGCAAGTTTTGTATTTTTTTCTTTCCCTTTACGAGATTGCCGATCATTGTCCTTAAACAATTTTCTAACAGATATTCTTGTTTAGAAGATTTTATAATAACTTCAGGTTTTCCCCTGTAATTTGAAAAGATATTGAACCAAAGAAAATTTTTCTAATCTTCTTCCCAATAGTTTATATCTATTACCTTCTTCAATAAACCAATACTCTACTTTTGTGATAAACAAATTCAAATATTTAGTTTTATATTCTAAAATGTTGACTCACTGAATTTACAAGAGACGTAACGAAACCATTTACTCAATCTACATCTGGTCGTTTGAAACCCACAACCATTATGTTATTTTCAGATTTATCTGACATAAAAGGTACTTCTTTTTAAGTAGTTTTTAATCATCTTCTTTAATTAATTTTGACTTTGATCTCTCTCTCTCTCTCTCTCTCTCTCTCTCTCTCTTTCTCTCTCTCTCTCTCTCTCTCAATACACACACACACGCACACACACATATATGAACTTCGCTATTAATATCAGTTATTCTTAAAGTTAGTTTTTCGGAACCAATTCAGTTTAGAAATTTCTTACTTGAAGTATAGTCAGTACTGTTTGTTGAAAAATGCTTACTTAACGGTCAGAGTAAAAAAAAAATCTTTATAAAAACAATAGTTGATATACACAAACAATATGGTCTGGAGTCATAATCAGATCATTGTGTCTGACACAGGGTAAAATCATTGCTTGGAATTAGAACATAAGGTTACATCACTGGAATATCTTATTCAAAGGATTGATATCGTTAGTTTTTGATTGATTGATTTATTTTAAAGGCATGTAAAACAATATAGGTGTATTTCATGCCTAGGGGTTAGGACATAGCGTTCGTTATCAGTTTTGGTTTAGATGTTTCTGAAGGGATTTTTTTCATATTGTTTTATTAAATACAAGTAATTTTTAAACAGATCTACTTAACCCAACACCAGGCTATATATATATATATATATATATATATATATATATTAAAATAGGTATTTTGAATCAAACTGCAAACACGAGTGAGTTCAAGTCTCATTGAGTACCCCATTAACAAGACTATGTGCCATGTATATTCTCTAATGAAAGAGACTAGCTGGAAACATTCAGGTATGTAAAAACAAAATAAATTAATAAATAAATTCAAAAAATACAAATCTCTTCGAGGACCTACCTATTATTTTTACCCGTATCTTCATCAGTGTTTGTTTATATATATATATATATATATATATATATATATATATACTCTGTCATTTATATTGAGCACTATTTAACAATAGCAAAACATCTAGTCTTCGATTAACTCACGTCTTATATATATATATATATATATATATATATATATATATATAAGTTTCATCTTATTATGAATTTTAGAAAAAAGTATCTTACGGACCTAAATAATATGTAGTAGGAAATTTTACGAAAATCGATAATATCTTTCGTGCGTCTTCGTCGCGAAAGGTGAAAATTATATTTTGAAGCAAATGTCTTGCATCTCAGCAATAGAATTAACAAACACAAATAAAAATAAGACACATACAACTAAAACGTGCCGAAGTAAATGAGTCTCATTATTTTTACATAGAAAACAAATTATCTCTGATTATTTTTCTTATTCTGATCTGAACGTTTCAATGTTTTAATACCACTATTATATTCTGTTATTAGTACAATACTTATTATTTCATCAGAATTTTTCAATAAACCTTTTACTATGAATTTTTCTCATAACTCATATTTAATTAGACCGAATCAATATCAAGTAAGAACAACATTACTTTATAACCAAACAGTATTCGTATTAATTTTAATAATTTTGTCTTCTGGAAGAATGTCTTATTATTGAGGAATGTTGAAATCTGTGTGCCGAAAAGCAAAATTCGACTGTGGCAGTTTATTTTCAGTTAACAGAAATGTCCATGAGAAAGGCATGAATCTATTTCCTCCCTCAGCTATAGTCAAAGTATTGAGATATACTGGGATCTGATAACGGAACTCACTTCAGCCCTCTAAGGAAATAGATTGATTGGTGGATTTTAACAGCATGTTATCTCCTTTATGCCTAGGGGTTAAAAGAGTAGTGTTCATTTCGTGATTATATTTACGTTTTTTATATTGTTCTTTTTAAAGAGTTCTTTTTTTTTGTTTTTGTTTTTGTTGTCGTTTGTTTTTTTTATCGAATACGGATTCTATTTGAGCAGATATAGATAGAACGTTAACAGGTACTACCATTCCAGTTTACAGTACACCTGGGAGTAATGGATATAAAGAGATACTCCACATTCCTTCGATTTGAAAACCTGTAGCCTGACTAACAAATGCCGATAAGTATCACTCTCAGGTTGATTGGTTGGTTGGTTTTACGGCGTATCAACCCTTTTCTGGTCATTTAACGCCAAATTAAATTTCAAAGAATTCAGTTCAGTTTAAGCATACTTAACGTTTACAAACGGTTAAATGTCAAAACAGTTCTATTTCTAGCAGTTCAGTTTAGCATAAGTACACAGTTTCAATGTCAAAACAGATAATTTTCAAACAGTTCAGTTTATCATAAGTATGCAGTTTAGTTCTATTTACCCCATAGATTGGACCCTATCAGGTGCTACCACACCGAGCCCGAATGGACCTGGGAGCGATGGCAATGAAGTGGTACTCCGTATTTCCCAAAGCTCCAGCATTACTGGAACCTCACCACCAGATTGTTAAGTGTCATATCAGGACACTAGTTGGGGGAGTCTTACTCCTCTGCAGAAAAGCAGTCGTTGTATTTTACAGCCCGAGTCGACTGGGGGAGTCATATTCAGCTTAGCCATTTTAGGAGTGGTTCTTATCCATTTATGATAATCATCATCATCATCATCATCATCATATCGTGCTGGCAGCACGGATATCCCTGACCCTCTCTCGCCACTCCTCCCTATTGTTCATCGCCCTAGGTAGATCTTCAGGACAACAACCTGTATCCTCACATAGCTGCTGAATGTACGTTCGTGCTGGTCGTCCTGCTTTTGCGCGGCCATGTGTGGGGATCCATAAGAGTACATCTCTTATGAGTTCATCTCTGCTTCTCCAGCAATGTCCTGCATGTCTGGTTCGTCTAACTAGAATAGTTTTCGTGATAGGGGGCAGGTGGCCGTACAGTTGGTGTCTTGTGGGGTGTTGCTGCCAGGACTTGTTCAAGATTGCACGCAGCATTCTTGTGTAATTGCCATCTAGTTTCTTCTCCAGCCGTTTTGTTAGCGTCCATGTAGTGCATCCATATAGCAGTATCGATGTGACCGCTGCCTGGAAGAAACTGCGTTTCATTTTATCGGTTAGGTCTGAGCTATGCCAACAGCGCATACGCGATGGATGAATTATTTGACATTTGACATGAATGTTACTATGTTATGTGTTTTTCAGGGAACGTCAGTGATGATACATCACCTTATAAGGCACTTTTTTTTCTTGATTTTTTTCATGTTACAAGGATCATCACCTGGGGGTGCGAAACAAATATGATCCGGAAATTCTTGAATAATTAGAGATCAGAAACGTTAATTCCATTATTATTTAACATAAATTGTTGTTGTATACATTATTTCAATCCTTTCCCCGACGATTAATCACGCCGACCCGTATATATCATTTTACAACTTACCACTAAGATGGAAAATAAAATATTGCGAACTACTACGTCGCGTCTGTCAGTCACACTGCTAATTATCTTAATTGGTCTCATTGTTACGACACTACATTGCCTACGGTAGTGCAGTTTTAAACTTGGATATCTATGGAGTCAACCATTTATTGCTATTACTAGCAGGCCCGCTGTTTACGTTTCACTTTGTGCTAAGGTCCTTGTAAAAGTTTCGAATCAATCTGTTCTCCTTCCACTTATGAGTAAATAATAGGGAAGACTGGGGTGTTTTAGCTCTGACAAGACAATCAGTCTAGGACAAGAAAAATTAGAAATTCAAACCAGCTTTACTCAACTTAAAATTGACCTTGTTACAAATCTTCCCCGTAAAGAAGGTGTTTGATAAGTATATACTTCCTGGTCCACTCTGAAACTGGTATGCTAGTACTGGTTAGGTTCGAGTCTATAAGTAACACCCAAACACACACACACACATATATATATATATAGTCATCCACAGACAGACTGTTTCGTTCTATCAGAACTCTTCAGTGTGGCTAGACACGCAGGACGCTCGAAGCCGGGATCGAAACCCGTCCAACTTTACGTTAGACTAAGTTTCAGACCTCTCAGCCACCAAGCGGACCACGTTGGCTAAGGGAATTTTAAGGTATTTTATTTTAGCAACAGCAGCAGTAGCCTTTGTTTACATTTTTTATACCCTATCAGCTACCAGAGTGCTCAATTCTTTCGAAGAGCTTTGCATTACGCTAGCGGCGACCGACAATTCCTTCGCCAGAGAGCTCAACCCCCATCGAGGAGCATATATATATATGTCGTTATAATAAAAAAAAAATAATACTCCAAGCCACGACTTCTCAAACTTTTTACTTGATACACCTCTTGTAACCAAATTTAATTTCCATTCACCGCCAAATAAATCAATTGAATATTAGATTACAAAATGCGGCTAATTTATCAGTGTTTAATACAATTCACATGAGGAGATCATGAATATTAGGTTGCTGGTTCATGAGTTTGAGCTGCAAGTCAGCACTTTCCCCACTGTTTTCTCAGTTAATAATGCATATGGCAAAACCAAGATTTTGCTATATACAAACTTAGAAATGCTAGAAGGGCTCAACCGTTGCACAAAGCCAGAGATATTTTACTACCGTTTCCCGTTCATCCAGAAATACCCAATTCCTTTAAATGTTTAAACAGACTTCAATTCAAGATCGAATATCATTTCAGAAAGTTCTTCTGTAAGAAATGTGTCTGAATTTGGAGTAAAACTTGCACTTTTCACTTTAACATCGTTCATTTATTTAAATGACCTGTATGCTTGGAAAAGATCGTCTGTAAACGACATATCCCTACTAGCCATTACACCCAATCAAGTATTCTGCAAGCAACTAGTCTACATGATCCAGTGACTTTTGTTCTCCCATTATAAAGAGATTTATAAATTCAAACTCGTAAATTTACCTCTGAGAAAAATTATTTGCTTTAGTATGGAATTTCACATTAGACGATGGGCATATGAAGAAGGCTGGAGAGTATGCGACAGAAACTAAGAACAACTTAGACGAGAAAATTAGACATCCTAAAAAAAAAAACAAAATGAAAGAAAAAATTGATGAATTGCCATAAACTCCGTCAAACAAAATTTAGACAAATATTTATCTATCAATCTATCTATCTATCTAGCTAGCTAGCTAGCTAAGATAACATAAATTGATTTAAGTTTTAGAAAGGAAAGAAATATAAAAAGTGACAAACTTCTTCCCCACTTATCACGTGCAGACTTCTTTTATGTGAAATTAAATTTCGTTTCTGCCGAAGCCGACCGTATAGCAAAACATGTTGATGTAATTTTCTGTACTTTCTTTTCTCACTCCATCAGATTTTATTGAAGCAGTGATCTATCTATCTATCAATCTATCTAAGAGGTTTATGATTCTTACGAGCTCACTTGGTGAACTAATGGAGGACCAAATGTTCCAGTATTGTTAGATAGTGCTCAATATCAATGATAGAGCATTTATATATATATATATATATATATATATATATATATATATATATATATTACATGATGCTGTCTTTGAACCTGGGCTTTATATATATATATATATATATATATATATATATATATATATATATATATATATATCATGGTCTCCTTTTTTCTTGCAGGAGACATATGTATATGTACGTATTTGCCCAACTCTCCCATCATGATTGATTTGACTCTGTCAAAATTTTATTCATGTCAAGGGGTCCAGATAGACCACTTTGTGAACCTCTCCTTTAAGCTATGTACTGTGTAAAATCAAGTGAGTCTTATTTACAAAAAATAGTTACTTGAAACCATATAACTGTGCATAGATGATTGATATTAGATACGAACATTTGAAATCATTCAATTGTATATAGATTGTTTGTACGAGTTGGAAATACTTAAAACTAGATATTTGTGTGATGAATAATTTTTTTAAGGTATTATCGTTTACAAATGATTATTATTCATCATCATTATCATCATCATGTCGTGCCGCCAGCACGGATATCCCTGACCCTCTCTCGCCACTTCTCCCTATCATTCATCGCCTCCGGCAAGTCTTCAGGATTACATCCTGTGTCTTCACAAAGCTGCTGTATGTAGGTTCGAGCTGGTCGTCCTGCTTTTGCTTGGCCATATGTGGGGGTCCATAGGAGTACATCACTTACGAGCTCGTCCTTGCTTCTCCAGCAGTGTCCTGCGTGTCTGGTTCGGCTAAATTGTGTAGTTTTCGTGATGGCAGGCAAGTGGCCGTATAGTTAGTGTCTCGTGGGGTGTTGTCGCCAGGACTTATTACTTAAATCATAACTCTTTAAAAAAATAGACTAACTTCGGCATCAAATGAGCTAACAAGGCTTTTACAAGCTGTAACTTCATGCAATGATGTAATGGTTATTGTCCTGGGAAATAGACAGGGTGTCTCGAGTTCAAATCCGAAGCCTAGTCGGCTGGGGCTAAAGAATACACTGACTGTATCTCTGCACAATCTGTAAGACCCCCCACCAACACCATCAACGAATGTCCTGGATATGACATTAAATCACCGGACGCAGATGTATTACGCCTGGAGTTTTAGGGAATGCAGAGTTTCCCTTCGCCATTGCTCACAGGTCAACTCTGGCCCTGAGTGGTAGCATCTGATGGATTCCTATCAATGGGTCAAATAGCACTGTTTAACCATTTAAACTCTATGAAAACAAATGACTAATGTTAAATTGATTTTTTCGAAATAGAACTCTTAGATCATTTAACTGTTTGTAAACAAATGATTGTCTAATTGAATTGTCACTGATAAATAGTAATATCTGTAATAATTTAACTGTGAGCAAACGAATTGATAATGTTGAATAGAGTTATTAGAGCTCAATAGCTATACTTGAAACTCTTTAACTGTGAGCCTAACTTGAATTATTGATATTACATAGCAATACTTAGCACCATTTGACTGTGTGCAAATGAATGAATAGTGTTGAATAGAATAATTAACGTTACATAGCAATACTTGTAACTATTTCACTGTCTGCAAAGAAATAATTGAGATTGAATAGAATTTTTCGTGCAAGATAGCAATAACTGAAACTATTTAACCATGTAGAAATAATAGCAATAGGAGAGAGTAGAAAAATAAGTTCTGAATCATTCAAGAATGAAATTACCAACAAACTATTCACTTACAAATATATTTATATTCACTTAAATTTGTGCAAAGAAAATGATTAACAATAAATAGAAATACTTGAAACCATTTAACTGTGTGAAAATAATGAGTTAAATCTCATTTAAAAAATGTATCAACAAAATGTGTTTAAAATCATACATATCTAATATGCATTTATAAAGAAGATTCGGCACCAAATAACCTACAAGAGTTGATATGCCATCAAACCCCCCAAAACCAAACCAAATTCAAAGCCTTTACGAGCCAGTTTGAATTTCATATTGCGCTAATACTCTTATCAAAAGTATGTATCCAAATATTCTCCTTCCAGTTGGACAGACTAGGCTATTTAACCTTGATATGTCAACTAGTCACGAAGAAGTAAAACGAATTAAAATCTCCGCCCAAAATTGGCCTTGTGTCAGTTCCTGCTCGTGAAGAGTTGAGTAAATGCATAAATTCAATTTATTTTTTTTTAATTCGGTTGTGATTGGCAGGTTAGATTTTATGGCATATCAACCCTAGTAGGTTATTTAATGCCAAATCCATTAATATACAGTTCTATTTCAAACAATTCAGTTCAGCAGAAGTACACAGTTTAATTGTCAAAAACATTTCTATTTCAAGCTATTCAGTTTAGTCAAACAATTCTAATTCAAACGATTCAGTTTAACATAAGTATGCAGTTTAGTTCAATTTAACCCATAGATAGGGTCCTGTCAGGTGCTACCATTCGGGGCCTGAGTGAACCTGGGAGCAATGGCAATGAAGAGGTACTCCGCATTCCACAAAGCCCCAGTATTACTGGAACCTTATCATCAGATTGTTAAGTGTCATATCAGGACACTCATTAGGGGGGGGGTCTTACAGTCGGTGTAATCTACAGCCCTAGCCGAGAGGGCAATTTTAATTCGGGATTTCTTGTATTCGATAGAAAGATATATTACACAAACAATTTCAATCGGAAAAACCAACCAAAGATCTTTACTAGATAATACTTCCTTCATTTGTCATTCCTTGTAAATTACATACAACTGTCCATGCTGCAGCGAAAGCTATCTCAAATATTGCCTTTTTTTAACTACATGCTATTTTGCGTGAATTACTCTTCTCCGTGAATAAGTAGAAGAGGTACAAAATGTATTAGACATTCTCAAGAGATACGATAAAGATTTGCCATTAGCATTCTCCAAAGTAGCCTAGCTTTTCCACTTGTGCCTCTCTCTCTCTCTCTCTCTCTCTCTCTCTCTCTCTCTAAGCCCCACCTTATCAAGGCACCCCGGAGGTTGTCGTGATGTACGTAACAGCAGAAGGTAGTTGCCTTTGGTATTTCTCGCATTCTGGGCTGGTCTTCTCTTTTCGATTCATGATATGCTTAGGGTGCTTTGAAAGGAAATACATAGAAAGACGTACCACCCACCCACCGACTAAAGACTCCCCCGGGACCTACACTTTATTGCTTGATAGACGTGCGCAGAGGAGTTAACTGTATCCAAACAAAGTACACATATATACGCGTAAATGTTTGTGCGTTTTGGAGCATGAAGTTTTGAAAGAAAGATTAAGGAAGATGGAAGAAGTGCAATGAGGAATTGAATGGTTGGTTCATCGAAAGACTCAAAAGAATTCTTCGAAACTAAAATAGCTACAGAAATGAGAGAAGTGATATGATTTAATTAACAGACAATTTGAAACGTAAAGAGCAAGTTCACATGTGATTAACTCAGTATATTTTCTTAGTTTAGTCTGGCACAAGGCTGCATTAATAGAGCAACAGGTTTTGATTAAATTCATTACTCTAGAATTCGGCCGACGAGATTGTCCACACCATTTTAAAACATTATATTATATGTTTAGATCTATGTCTTTGTTTAATGGCATATCAACCTTCATGGGTTATTTAATGTCAAATATATCTTTGTAAATGACAGCAGTGATACTATTAGCTCGGGATTTAAGGGGTTTCTTACCGTTCCCCAGAATGAGAGTTTAAAAGTAAGCGTAATATAGTGACTGGAGTTCGAACTCGCTTACCACAAGGCCGCGGTTCATCACGTTAACTATCATGCTACGGATACTCCCCACAAGATGTATATTATTGATTTTATAAGGATTGAATTTTTGTATGTATATGGTTTGTTGAAAAAGTGTCGAGATTGAAGCGATATTTGCCAGTACAGTAATGAACAATGGATGAAACGTTTATTTTCTTCCAAATACGAAGAGGGTTCAACAAGTATCGAGACTGAAGCTGTATTTACCAACACAGAAAGGAACAATAAATGCAGCCCATATTTTCTTTAAAAAAGTCTCCTATGGATTAAAAACACTTATTCTAACGAGTTTCCCCAATTGTCTAACAACTTGTTTGTTTTTAGATTTTATGGCATATCAACCTTGTGGGGGTATTTGATGCCAAATCCATTTTTAAACAAATTAACAGTTCTGTTTCAAAAAATTCAGTTTAGCATAAGTACACAGTTTAATTATCAAAACATTTCCACTTCAAGCAATTCAGCTTAGTCACACAGTTTTTTTTCAAACAATTCAGTTCAGTATAAGTATAGTTTTTGTTTACACACAGTTAAATATCAAAACAGTTCTATTTCAAACAATTCAGTTTTGCCAACAGAATCAGTTACATCTTAAATAGTTCAGTTTTGCATGAGTATGTAGTTTAAATGTCACACAGTTCTATTTTAAGTAATTCAGTTCAGCACAAGTACAAATATCTAATGTCAAAACAATTCTGTTTCAAGCAAATCATTTTACCATCAGTACACAGTTTAGTTCTCTTTGACCCATAGATAGGACCTATCAGGTATTACCACTAAGGGCCAGAGTAGACCAAGGAGCGAGGGCAAAAAAGTGTTCTCTGCATTCCTCAAAGCTATAGCGTTACTGGAACCTCACTATCAGATTGTTTAGTGTCATATCAAAGACACTCATTGGGGTGGGGTCGTACCCCTCTGCAGATATGCAGTCGATTTGTTCCAAAGCCCCAGCCGACTTGGCAATCGAACATGTGAATTTTTTTCTTTTGATAACAGATGAAACTGTACTGACGTATTTCTTTTAATGCCACCCAATTCCTCACACCTTACCTTCCAGATGCTTTTAGTATCATGGCTATCGACATTGAAATTTGACCCCGTAACCCGAGTTCAAATTCTGAACGATACTTTTTTAAAAAATTTTATAGCGCTAACACCCGTGAGGAAAGTATGAATCCAATGTATCCTTTAGATTCCGTCTAAGCAGAAATCGGGAAACGTAGACATCAGCTGTGCAAACGTCTTTATTTAGAATTTTAAAAAATGAAGATTCAGTTTTAACACTTTTTCCTCAAACAGAGTATGTCGGACGTCATAAATGACGGTGTCTTCAGAAGCAAGCTCTCAAAGACGCACCCAATCATTGTATAATGGTTAACAAGCTACTTTTGCACATCAATCGCTAGTAAATGATAGTGACTATGTGCCAAATCTACACAACACAGTTTTCTAGGCAGCGCCTCGTAATCAAAGACCCAGTCTATCAGATGACATCCAAGCTTAGCTGAGTTGTTGTTCAAGTTCTTAGGTGGGCCATGGCCAATGGTCCGGGGAATCGGGGTTCAATCCCAGGTCGATTCATAGTCAAAAATTGTACTTGATGCCTCCTAGCTTAACACTCAGCATTATAAGGTACGGGTCAAGAGTAAAGTGAAACAGTACAGGGAATGGTGTTGTGCCCTCCTGTACACCTTGGTGTAGTAGCTATTGAAAAGGGAACATTCGGGTCGCCCTCAACTACAGTCGCCAAATTTACTTTACTCTTTGGCGTATACTTTTAAATGAACAGGATTCTCAAATCAGACAAGTTTTACAATGTATTTACCCAACCCCTTCACCATGTACAGGATGCAAGGTATGGACATTTTTTTTTTTGGCAACGTATATCTGGTTCGAATTCGGATGTTATCCTCTTTTAGTCTGTTTACAGAACCAAGGCTACAGAGCCTAGTCTACCTTAATAGCTGGGGAAAAACAGATGAAGTCATCCCTTTCTCAAAGGCATGAAAACCAAAAGGCAAACTACCTCGCCCAGAGTTTGAACTCAGGTCACCGATTTCGTTTCCTACGGCTATAATCGTTATTCCTTAAGTGTTTGTGTTGCCAGTTATATTCTTATTGGGTAACACGTTCTTGTCCCCTAGTGAAAAATTTAAGCTATGTTTCATTTAAGGCACTTTCCGAAATCAAATCGTCGGTTTTACGGCGTATCAATTCGTATTGGGTTATCTAATGTCGATGATAGTCTTTTATGCAAGCATTTATGTGATTGGTTGGTTGGTTGGATTTTACGGCATGTCAACGTTTGTGTTATCTCATGCAGAAGACTTTTTTGCCTTATTTGTTCTTTGTTAGATATGGTTGTAACTCGTGCAGTCATTCGTATATTATTTCAGGTGATACTTCTGGCGTTGATTGGATATTTTGTGTAGTTGTATCGATTTGATTGTTGCTATCTGGGGGCGTCAGCATTTCCGTTGAGTGTCACCACATCCAAGTATCTGTGTCTATTTGTTGGTGAGCGTTTTATCAATAGACGTTGGTGGGAGGTTGTTCTTTTTTTCCTAGAAGTTGATTATATTATATTATTAGGGTCTATTTTTTCCAGTAGTTCTTTCATATTTTGTCGGTTATAGAATTTTTTCAAGTATCGGCGGGATTATGGTAGTCCATCAAAATTAGTTTACTCTATGTACTGTTCCACGTGAACATTTTAGTAGCTGTTATTGTTTTAGGATAAAAGAGCGAGTTAGTTTTATATGGCTGAGTGAGTGGGGAGTCTCTTCTCTTTTGGTCTTACTGGAACCTGGTTTTCTTTCTTTTAATGAGGGTTTTTAGAGCTTATTGTGGATATTTTGGGTCAATGATGGTTACCATTTTTGTCATTATTTTATTAATTTTAAGTTTTAGGTCTGTGTACAGATGTTTTTGTTGGCGATTGAGTTAGTTTTATGACTTCTTTGGATTCCTATATGGCTTGGTGTCCAGCAAAAAAATGATATTTTTGGTTTGACTTGTGAAGTTTATTTTGATTAAATGTTTGTTTATGAGAGGATTATCCAATTTTAATTGATACTAGAACAGAGTAGAAATCTGAGTGGAGGAAGGATCTTGCGATGTCGCTTGTAACGATGATGTCGAGTGGTCGATCTAATGCGGTAAATATGAAAACGTCGTTTTGAAGGCATTTTCTGATTATTGTTCTTTAGACGACTGCTCCTATTCCGTTCTGTTTCTGTCTTTCGAGCAATCTGTGTAGATTTGATAGTAATTAGGCAATTTTTCATCGATGCTGTTGAGTTTCTCTTGATAGGTTATGAAGTGTATAGTCTTTTTAGTGAGCTTATTTAAATCTAGAATTACCTCTGGTTGTTTAAGTATCCAGAGGGGAAAGCTTAATTGTATGGAATCATGGATATTAATGAGTGAGATTTCTACTTCTTTGACTACATGTTCAATGTGGAGACCAAATGGGTTTTTTTTGCCTTTTCATTTTGATTAAACAGACGTTTGTGTTTTTGGTTGAAAGTGCTGTCATAAGCCAGATTAATTGGTCGAGACTTTATTTAATGTAGTCGTGTAGAGCTAGATTTCGAGTCTGAATTGAATGAGTCTCATGATCTTTCGTGTTGGTTTCGCACCCTGGATATTCTGAAGGCGCCTAGAATGAATCTTAATCCTTCATGATGTATTATGTTAGATATTTTGTGGAAGAATTTCCTTCTAAATCCAGAGATGTAGTAACCTTAGTCAATTTTCGAGCGGATTAGGATTCTATAATAAGGCTTTCTGATCTGCTCCCCAGTCCGTAAAGGCTATTACACGGAGGAGTTGCTGTGCTTTTTTTCTTCAGATATAGTAAGTACGGGGGGAAAGCTTAGTTTTATTATGAAAAATTATACCAAGGAATTTGTGTTGGTCGATGACAGGTATTTCTCCTACGTTTAGTTTTAGTGTCGAGGTTGTTGTTATGCATTTTCTTTGATTGGCAAAAATCTATGCGTCGAGTTTTAGATTTTGAGATTGTGAATCCATATATGATTACCCATTAGTTACATTTGCTCCATACTAAACATAAACAATATCACCAAGTTCTTGAACCAGGATTCTGGGCTGTCCTCGTAGTGTAATGATTAAAACACTGGGCAGTGGAATCGTAGTAAGCGAGTTTAAACTCTAGTCGCACTATTACGTTCACTTTCAGACATTGAGGAAGGTATGAACCCCCTTTTTCCTATAAGATATGGCTTAAATAGTACCATTACTGTTTTTTAGAGGGATGGCTTTGGCATTTGATAACCTAAGGAGGTTGATATGCCATTAATCAAAGAAATCAAACCAAGATTCAAGCACTAGGCGATATTGTTGATCTTAGATTGAAGTGTTTTACTGACAGTATGCTCTCTTGTCAGACTCCCTCTTCTTGATTCTGAAAATGAATGGGTTGATACGATTCGGTCTTTAAATTTTCTGTTTGAGAAAAATTTCTCAATGAATATGAGTAATCTGATTTTTAGTCCCTGATTGTGCAATTCCGTCATTAGACCATACTTCCAGGTGTTTTCGTACACTTTTTATAGGTCGAAAAATATTGCAATGAAGTGTTGCTTTTGGATGTTTCCCAACATTATGGAGCGTTATATTCTGATCAGATGTTCTATTAAAGATCTTAAGCTTCTGAAGTTGCATGGGAAGTTGGTGATGAGGTTATTAGATTCAATGAAGCATGCAAACATTTCATTAATCATACACGGCATTGTCATGGTAGTACATTTAGATGGTAGTTTTCTAGATGGCAACGAGTTTTTTTTTGTTTTTTTTTTTTTTGGTTTGGGCTATGATTGATATCTTTCATACTTCTTGGAATTTACCATTTACTCACATATTAATACTGCTTAAACGATATTCTCGTGTTTTTAGTTGTTGTTTAAGCAATTCAAGATTAATTTAATTTCGGTCAACTGCTCTGTTGTGGAATATTTCAATAGCTTCCGTAAGTTTTGGCAATATGAAGGGTTTGGTGTAGGTTTTGAAGTTGTCTTATTTGATCCTGAGTGTGTGTTTTGTACCTTTTTTGTTACATTGGAATTGACGGATCACATAGGGCTGACTCTAAAGCTGATTAAAAGCCAGTAGATGGGTGGAAATAGGTTTGAGATTTATTGTTTACAATGCCTAAGTCGTCGTAATTTATAACTTTTCCAAGACTTTGCCTTTTTATAAATTATCGGGCCACCATATAGTGTTGTGACTATAAGGTTTTCTAGCAATATGCAGGGTGAAAAGGTTTGTTCTATCAATCGGTTTTGCTTTGTTTAGTACATGGTGTCATGAGATGGAGTGTAAATGAAGCATATATTTATTAGTTTGTGAAGGATTGATTTGATAGCAGTCATTCGGAGTTCGGTATCAATATTAATTTAGTCTTGGGCTATTTCTTTCCTTATAAGTATCGAGATATATCAAGAGGCTCTGAGTCCATCTTCTTTTATGAAGTTGTTTTGCTTCTTGTTTTTATGTTGTGTTATTGTCTTTGAACAATGTTTCCCTTAGACATTGTTGGGTAATATGGGGTAATATGTTGTCAACTATTGTTGAAGTAATTGGTTCGGAATCCTCAGCAGTTCCATTTTATGAGGGTTGCATTTTCTGTTTTGGTTATATTGATTTTGTTTTCTATGGTGGACTTCGATGGGGGGTTGGGGGGCTTGCTTTTGGTGGAATAAGTCTCTTCTATTGTGAATTGAATTACCATGACCAGAAAATCCGGCGAACACTATGCACGACACACGGAAACACTGGACAGCTGTTTCAACCTCATTAGGTCTCATCAGCCGTGTATACCGTGATCTCCAGAAGTACGCAACTACAATGGGAGAGCCTCTATGACGTAGTGGCTAAAGTATTCGACTGTCACGTCCTAGTAAGTGAATTTGCCCTCTAGCCGCTCTATTACATTACTTTTTGGATTAATACCCAAAGAAAAGATAAGGAGTCATTTATTCCTACAGCAATGGGTTTATTAGTGTCACTGTTTTTCATCTACAAAAGGGTTTAAATAACCCATGGAGGTTGACATGGCATTAAATAAAGGAACCAAAACCAAAACTAATCATAGTCTGTTAGACTAGCTCGTTAACCATTACACTAGCAAATCTGAATCTTTAAAAAATGGGGTCCAGGTTATTATACAAAACTGTATATAGTGGTGATTATTCAGTTCTGGTGCAGAACGGGCGAGTACACCCGGTCGTCAGAGCTTACAATACACTTACTGTGTTCCCTGCTGGAGAGTGAGAGCACCCATTCCAATAGATTTTTTCGGTGTGACACCTACTCCCTTTGACGGTGAAGCGCCTGTTATTGACATATGGGAGTGTAGAGTAACCCTTTATTGCCATTACTCTCGGGCTAGCT
Organism: Sepioteuthis lessoniana; assembly: GCA_963585895.1. Lineage (NCBI taxonomy): Eukaryota > Metazoa > Mollusca > Cephalopoda > Myopsida > Loliginidae > Sepioteuthis > Sepioteuthis lessoniana. Next base: position 77,019 of record CAUZXS010002263.1, read on the forward strand.
CTTCGTGTTAGTACCTGTTTGGTATGGGTCGAATAGATCTGTTTAAAAATTATTTGTATTCATGCGGAACACTGCTGGAGAAGAAAGGACGAACTCATAAGCGACGTTCTCCTATGGACCCCTTCACATGGACTACCAAGTATTGAACAACCAACAAAAACTTATCTACAACAGCTCTGTTTGGACACAGAACCGACGGACGATAGAGATGAATGGCGAGAAAGAGTCAGGGAAATCCGTGCTAGCAGCATGACACGATGAGAATGATGACAATGATTAAGTTACGTCAAAGAATATAACTGTTTCATTTTAATTGTAATTTAGTTATTTGTCGCTGCCTCCCACCAGACAGGACTTGACACAAAGTCAAAATCCCGAAGGCCGATTAAAGCGGGGATAAAGGGGAGGGGAAAGTCGGGAATGAGCCGAGGCTCGAACCCTGCTGGTCTATGCTACTCATTGACCCACCAAGTGCAATGTGGGTCTAATGAGCCATCGAATCTCAGGAGTCAAAATTGACCAATTTTAATCGTAATTTAGATTTATTTTTTAATTCCCTCCGACCTGTGTATTTTCTTCTGTAATTAATGTTCTCTATAACGTGTTATAATCACTATTATGCAAGGGTCACCAGCAAAAATGGATATATTACATTTTAAGTTATTATAAAGAAAATGTGTAAAAAAATAAAAAGTAAATAAAAAGAACATTTTATCTCCGTTTTATTCAACATACTGATATAAAAATTATATTTCTATCTTTATTTAATTTTAATGAACGTTCAATCAAGTTATTTTATACTTGGTGAAGGACTCTTGAAATTAGACTGAATTATCAAGAGTTAATTACCTTGAGGGCAATTAAGAAAAAAATCTTGATTTTTTTCACCTAGTTTTTCGGGGCTTTATTTTGTGTGCTTTTCTTTCCGAGATTTCTTCAAGAAAAATTTCGTTTTTAAGTTTGAAATTAGCTACATTAGTTATTTCTCTCTCTCTCTCTCTCTCTCTCTCTCTCTCTCTCTCTCTCTCTCTCTCTCAATATATATATATATATATATATATATATATATATATTCATTTTAATCATTTCTTTTTTAATATTTCAAAAAATTTATTCCTTCGTTTTGTTGAAAAGAAATTATTTTGAAATATGATATTGCACCATAATCCCTGAGGGACATTGAGTTTTATTTCGATATCGTAAACAATAGAATTTCTTAAAGCAGAAAGACGTTCGCAAGATTTTCAAATCTGAACAACCCGAAGAAATTTGCCTTAAAGTAATGTATGAACATTGCACTGTTTCACATCTATATTTCGTTTATAATTTCTATTGCAGATTGAACTATTCATAGAACATTTCTCTACTCAGCTCAAGTTTTTTTTTTAATTATCTATCACATTAGTTTCTTTTTATCTCTTTCTCTATCTTTCATTCATTTGGATCAATACAATTCTGTTCTAAAAATTTCAAAGAAAACGTCGATTCACTTTTCTTGGTGTCCTTTTGAAATTCAATCTTTTGTTGCCGGTTATGTGAACGTACAAGGACGATATATGCCGTCAATGAAGCAGTGTTAAAAATACCTTCTAACTTAATGACAAAACACCTTTATCTTTCTCAAAATTGTCCCCTTGAGAAGCCAACACTGACGATGATTTTATTTTCGACTCTGAAAACATTACTTAGACGCTTCAATTAACACTGTCATCAGTTGGTTCAGTTGTTCTCACCAGTTTTCAAAATGGTGACACTGACGTTGGATTTGAATTTTTAGAACTGGATATGGTCTCAAGAGAAAGAGAATAAAGAGGGTGAGATATGGTCACAAGATAAAGAGAATAAAGAGGGTGAGATATGATCACAAGATAAAGAGAGTAAAGAGAGTGAAATATGGTCACAAGATAAAGAGAATAAAGAGAGTGAGATATGGTCACAAGATAAAGAGAAGAGGGTGAGATATGGTCACAAGATAAAGAGAATAAAGAGAGTGAGATATGGTCACAAGAGAAAGAGAATAAAGAGAGTGAGATATGGTCACAAGATAAAGAGAAGAGGGTGAGATATGGTCACAAGATAAAGAGAATAAAGAAGGTGAGATATGATCACAAGATAAAGAGAATGAAGAGGGTGAGATATGATCACAAGATAAAGAGAATAAAGAGAGTGATATATGGTCACAAGATAAAGAGAAGAGGGTGAGATATGGTCACAAGATAAAGAGAATAAAGAGGGTGAGATATGGTCACAAGATAAAGAGAATAAAGAGAGTGATATATGGTCACAAGATAAAGAGAATAAAGAGAGTGAGATATGATCACAAGATAAAGAGAAGAGGGTGAGATATGGTCACAAGATAAAGAGAATAAAGAAAGTGGGATATGGTCACAAGATAAAGAGAATAAAGAGAGTGAGATATGGTCACAAGATAAAGAGAAGAGGGTGAGATATGGTCACAAGATAAAGAGAATAAAGAAAGTGGGATATGGTCACAAGATAAAGAGAATAAAGAGAGTGAGATATGGTCACAAGATAAAGAGAAGAGGGTGAGATATGGTCACAAGATAAAGAGAATAAAGAGGGTGAGATATGGTCACGAGATAAAGAGGAGAGGGTGAGATATGGTCACAAGATAAAGAGAATAAAGAGGGTGAGATATGGTCACAAGATAAAGAGAATAAAGAGAGTGAGATATGGTCACGAGATAAAGAGAATAAAGAGAGTGAGATATGGTCACGAGATAAAGAGGAGAGGGTGAGATATGGTCACAAGATAAAGAGAATAAAGAGGGTGAGATATGGTCACAAAGAGAACAAAGACGATGATAGTCCACAGAAATATTTATTTGACCAAAAACGTATTCATAAAAGCTATATCTAGGAAGAAAAAGACCGATTTTATTTAATTTTTAGGGCTAGCAACCTTTATTAAATAATTAACTGAACTGCATTTATTTAATTATTCTGATTGATAAACGTCCATTAAATGTGATGCCTTAAGTTGCATGGATGAGGCTTAGAATTCGCTGACTGTATCTCTGTAGAAGGTTAATACGCAACGAACAGGAGGTATCTGAATATGACACTAAGCTAAGCCATGTGCTTAGGCTCTTGTTCTTCAAATTTTGACGGGTGTGGGTGGCTAACCCCGTATTCTAATCACCGGCGTTAGGGTGTAAAAGATATAGATTACAGGAATATATATTTGATTTTAAAATATCCACTCTTCATTAATCAAGTATTATTTAATTATTTTACTTTTCAAAATAGCTACCGTTTCTTTTCATAACCATTCCGAGTCCTCCATCTACTGACTTTATAAACTTTTCGACTTTCAACGCATGAGAATTACTTGAAGGAATTTTAGAGCTTCATGTGATCTGCTTAGCTTATTGTTTTCCATTATCATACACAGCTCTTTTAATGAAAGAACAAATGTTTTCGATTGGATTAATATTTTAAAATGTCGGGTAATGTTCTATTAATTTTGTATCTTTGAAACTTTCTTGAGCAAAATGCGCAATAGCCGACAATGTCTTGCTAAAAGCTTCTTGATTGTGACATGTACCATTCAAAAATCGTTTGGCCCATGTAATCTAAAATAATCATCTGTATTTATCTTGATGGGATCGATAACTTTGCTACCAAGAATGATTATCAATAGTGTTACTCCTCTTATCCCGTGTTAGTCGTATTGGTCACTATTTCCATAAAGGACCAGGTTTCGAGCGCAACCACCCGGTTTATTCAGTGTAATTTAACATTCATAATGATAAATCACTTTTGATGTATTTCTTATTTCAACTTGCATCTTTTTATTTGCGATGTTTACTTATAAGTGATAGATTGGTCGCATTCCAATTTGTTGGGAATTGTCGAAATTTCTGAGACGAAGCTTGATGATTTTTATCATTAAGGGTTTTCGGACTATTGTCTTCATCTTTATTGTTATTTCCACAACGTTTCGGAAGATATGTCATCCAGCCTTCGTCAGGTGTTTGTTGTCTAAATTTCTGAGACGAAGCTTGATGATTTTTATCATTAAGGGTTTTCGGACGATTGTCTTCATCTTTATTGTTATTTCCACAACGTTTCGGCCGATATGTCATCCGGCCTTCGTCAGGTGTTTGTCGAACTCGGCAACCTTCTCGGAACTTCGAAACTACGTCCTTTATTGTCCAGCAGGACACATAGCGTAACGTTTGTAGGCGTTAGTTCCCTAAGCTTCTAAGGAGACAATCATCTGGAGGTTACAGGTTCAATCCTGACTGCAGACGAGTAACAATACAGGAATACTTAACACTTGTACTCGGTTATGGCTAACGGAATCAGAACAAGCGACCCCCGAGGATTTAATAAAGGACGTCATCATCATCATCATGTCGCGCTGGTAGCACGGATATCCCTGACCCTCACTCGCCACTCCTCCCTATCGTTCATTGCCCTAGGTAGGTCTTCAGGACAACATCACGTATCCTCACATAGCTGCTGAATGTATGTTCGTGCTGGTCGTCCTGCTTTTGCGCGGCCATGTGTGGGGGTCCATAAGAGTACATCTCTTATGAGTTCGTCCCTGCTTCTCCAGCAGTGTCCTGCATGTCTGGTTCGTCTAACTTGAATAGTTTTCGAGATAGGGGCAGGTGGCCGTACAGTTGGTGTCTTGTGGGGTGTTGCCGCCAGGACTTGTTCAAGATTGCACGTAGCATTCTTGTGTGATTGCCGTCTAGCTTCTTTTCCAGCCGTTTTGTTAGAGTCCATGTAGTGCAGCCATATAGCAGTATCGATGTGACCGCTGCTTGGAAGAAACTGCGTTTCATTTTATCGGTTAGGTCTGATTTCCATATAATCGATAGCCTATTGATAGCTGTCCATGCTTTCGCTAACCTCGTTTTGATGTTCTTTTCGGTTGATGCGACGCTGCTTTCTAGGTAAGTGAATTTGACAAATTCATAAAGGACGTAGTTCGAAGTTCCGTGATGGTTCCCGAGTAGACAAACACCTGAAGAAGGCCGGAGGACATATCGATCGAAACGTCGTGGAAATAACAATAAAGATGAAGACAATAATCCGAAAACCCTTGCTGTGAATTATCTAAATAGTCAGCATCTTTTTTCTGTTTACATTTGCAATATCCGCTAATTTACTTGTGGACCTATTCATTTTAAAGTATATATATATATATATATATATGAGTGGATAGCATAGACAAAGAGTCAAAAATATTTGCCAACAGTCAGTTTCTCACCAATGCGTTCATCAGGCCAAAAGATTTTAGTTTATAGTAGGGGTCGATTTTGAGGAAGTGATATAAATCCACATTATATCGTCTTGTCTTCGTATTTGTTTTATATATATAAATATATATATATATGTGTGTGTGTGTGTGTGTGTGTGTGTGTGTGTCTGTGTGTGTGTGTGTGTGTGTGTGTGTGTGTGTGTGTGTGTGTGTGTGTGTGTGTGTGTGTGTGAAATAACACTCGAGGTACAGAATACAACTTCCCTCCACAAAATAAGTTATTTTAATTATTTCTAATAATGAGATGTTATTATTACATATCATAAGCTAGAATTTACTCAAAATATCACTTATATGAACATATTCGAATGGTTTTACCGGCTTCTGTAGTTCAAAACAATGTGAAAATACTGTCTTACAAGATAAATTCTTATACAGTATAGAAAAATGACAGATAACAAATAAGCAAGTGTAAATATATATTATAGGCGTATATTGCAAGAAATGTTTTAGATCAAAATCATTAATAGCCTCCCAAAAGCCAAAACAAAAGAGATCATACAAAATATATTGACTCTTTGAATTTGCTTCAGTAAATTTTTTTTTTCATGTGAATAGGGATTTTAACGCGATAACTTACCGTTGTCTCTCTGAATGTGTTGTTCCGTCTGAGGTGTATACAAAAAGTAGCAAGATTGAAGGTGTATTGACCCAGACTGAAATGAAAAACGAAAGAATTATTTTTCTTCAAAACGGAATGGATGATAAAATATTTATTCTAGCGAGGTTTCTATTAACCGAAACACATCAAAAATCCATGTTTTATTTACTGTGAACGTTTGTTATCCAATGCTTTAATGCCTTCTATATCTTCTAATCTTATTCTTGGGATGGATTCGCAGTTCACGAAACTAAAAAATCTTTTTTAAAAAAACACAGACTTTGATGCAGCGAGTTAGAAGGGTGCTTACACTTACACGATTCAGTGTTTCACGAAAAACAGCTAATCAAAAAGTATAGAGAGATTTTTTATCTAAAAGTCCGCCTTGTCTACAAGGTTTAGAATATTTTAACAGTATATTAGCTTGCAGAAGGATAAGATCTATTCCCCCAGGTGTTTTCTGAGGATCCGGACACTGTAGAGTAGATTTTCATTACCATTACTCCAGATTTCTCTTTGACCTGGGTTGGTTCGGATCACATCTATGTGTCAAATAGGTCTGTTAAAAAAACTTCCTTAAATAGTACCATATGAACTTAAGACTTAAGAAACGACTACACAATACATGTAAATATGAACGTATAATGAACGCGATTCATTAAACTCTAAATGACCCAAGACGGGTTGACACCAAGAATTGATATGAACTCGTCTAGCCTCCGTTTTAAGGTAGTGGTTGCTGTCTAAACCTGTAGATTATCACTTCGGTAAATAAGCTATTTAGCCCTTCATGAGTCTTCTTTCAGATTTTAAATCTACAATTTAAAAAGGGGGATCCCCATCGCGTTATAGCAAACGCTTATGACTGCTATATCGTAGTTAGCGAGTTTGAACTCTTGTCAAGCAATATCATTCACTTTCGGACTCATACCCAGGAGATAACTCTTAACCCCCAGGGAAAAGTTAAATTCTGTCACTACTGTTCTTTTACAAGGATGTCTTTGGCATTAAATTACCCGCGATGTTTGATACGCAGTCAAAGCACTGAAACCAAATATTCGAAAAAGATCTAAACATTTACTAATCTATTTTCACAACATGAAAATTAACTTGGAATTGTTTCACGATGTCTTAGAACAAATATATTATGTAATTGTGGCACAAAAAATTTAGTATTTATATAAAACCAAGAAGATAACGCCTACGATTGAGTTAATTCGGCACACAAATATCGACCAGGCAAATCGTGTTGATTGTTATTTTGTCAACTTTTTCATGACTCCCTAATAAAAGTAACCAATCAGAACTCAGTACACAATCTTTATTCCCAGACGCTTTTAAAGTGCATCTCAGCCCTTCATTTCCATCTTCATGAGGAGGGAGTTTATCAAAAACGCTTTATTTGAAAATAAAATTCCAATTAAAAAATAATATATATATATATATATATATATATATAATGTGAAACTTGATATGTAATTGATGTTTTCAGGATGATAAAGTTAATATTACGAATATATTTGAAATGCTGATCCGGGTGTACATTCCAGTACAGATAGAATAAAAATTTCTAAAAATGAAAATAAAGCTAATATAAGTGCGTGGTTATTTTTTTTCTTGGGGAGGAAGGAGGCTTTTAGAGAGATGACTCAGTTAAGAAACCTTTCATCACTTATTTTCCCGAGAGAAAAATATAATTCAAAAACTGAAGTAAAATGTTGAAACTGTCTAAGAAACAGGCATCCTATGTAGTAAAGAACTTACTAAGAGTCATGAATACCTTATAAAGAATCAACCAAAATGGAACCAACACGTTAAAGGCAATATATATATATATATATATATATATATATATATATATATATACAGAGAGAGAGAGAGGGAGAAAGAGAGAGAGAGATTGTGTGTGTGTGTGTGTGTGTGTGTGTGTGTGTGTGTGTGTGTGTGTGTGTGTGTGTGTGTGTGGAATATTGTGTATTTCTTTAATGGATTTTTCTCTGCATCATTAAAGAAAATAAAAAACAGCACTCAATTTTATATAGGTAATAGGAATGACCTAAAATAAGGCTGAGATTGAATAATGAGTTAAGATGACCACGTTGTAAGTATAATTGTTGTTGTTGTTGTAACACATTTATTTATTGTTGCTTCTTATGGAAAGTCTTAAAAATCACTAAGTACTTTGCTATTAATATTACTATTCTCCAGCATTTCTTAGTTGAATTCACTTAATAGAAACGAAGCTAAAATAAGCCTCTATAATATAGATAGAATTGAACCACTCCTTCATTGGACTTTATCTATCTATATATCTTATACACACACACACACACACATACACACACACATACACTCATTATATATATGTGTGTGGGTGGGTGTATACATATATATATATATATATATATATAAAGATAAAAGGAAACTGAAAATGTGCATAAAAAGTGCTCGATATTACCACAACCAAGAAGGTCTAATACACAAAATATCCAAAAGATATACTCTACAAATACGTTATCTAAAGTTGCATGTGGGTGACATAAACGCCAGACGGGAATATTTGAAAAACACTCAGACGATTGCGTGATTTTCCCAAAACTTATAATAACGGCTCAGAATTTGGATATTTTGGGTTATATATATATATATATATATATATATATATATATGTATGTATGTATGTTATATATATTCTTTTTCTCGTTGAATGTTTTTCACATCAACGTTAGCTGGATTTCCACGGGAGTTTGAGTGACGGCAAGACTGCCCAAGTCTCCTAGATTCTTCTCAGTATTCTGGCCGATCTTAACAATGCTGTAGTTTGGATGGTCTCCACCCATCCTTTGGTTGCTGTACCAATAGCACCAATTATGATTGATATAATCGTCACTTTCATGTTCCACAGTTTTTTTCAATTTCCCAGCAGGGTCGAAGTACTTATCCTTCTTTTCACATTCTTTCAACTCAACTCTGTGGTCAACCGGGACAGCAAAGTCCACAATCCTGCAAGTTCTTTTTTTTTTTTTTTCTTGTTGATAATTATAAGATTTGTTTGTCTGGCCAAGATTAGGTGATCAGTTTGTATCTCAAAATCTCAGTATCATCATGTTGGTTATCACCTACCTTTTCAGCATAATGAGTTATTCCATCTGCCATAAATGGCAGTAGCGGAGATCAGTCTGGGAATAAACCTACGAGTTAGGGCCGGTTGGTTGTGGCCGATGTTGCCGTGAAAAGTTTCAAGTTTCGTCTGGTTGCGGTTTATGCGTCCAATATCGCTGCGGAGAGGGTTTCCTTTTTTCGTCGGTTGGCGCCGTTCCTGGACGATACGAAGCGGCTAGTCTTAATGGGTGATTGGAATGCGATCCTTGATCCCAAGATAGATAAGGTCGGGCGGGGAGCTAACAGATTGGGAAGGTGTGAAAGCAGCCTTGTCGGCTTCGTGACTCGTCACGGTCTCGTCGACAGGTTTCGTCTGGATCACCCAGGGCGGGAGATGTGGACGTGGCTAGATAGATCGCCCTCTGCCAAAGTAGGTTCCTACTTGGACAGAGTGTTAGCGAGAAGAGCTGACATTGATTTTGTTAGTTGTCCCACGTTCCACTTGATAGCGTGGACTGACCATAAACTCATTAGAGTCAGTCTGCGGTTAGCAAATAGGCCTAGTCTAGCCGGCTACTGGAAGTTCAATACCTCCTTACTGGAGATACGGGACTTCCGGGATCGGCTGGAATCCCTAATTCAGCGGGCGTTAGTGGGGGCGGTTACCGGGAATAGGTGGTGGGTTTCTCTTAAACATAGGATTAGAGATTTCGCCACCAAGTACGGTCGACAGCTCAACTTAGACAGGACCACGGAGGCGAAATCTATAGATGATAGACTCTCCCGGGCGGTGGCTGGGGGGACTCCCTAGGTGTAGAGCTAGCTAGGAGAGACCTTGAGCGTGAGAGTAGCGAGCGCTACAAGGGATCAGTAGTTAGATCTAGGCTAAAAAGAGTTCTCAACGAAGCTGTGAAATCGAACGCGACTGCGCGTTAAGAAGTGCGAAGGTTCCCCGATCGGTACATCGCATCTGTCAAGACCCCGGACGGGCGTCTGCTGCGATCTGGTCGTGAGATACGTGACGCCTTTCGGGCGCACTTTCGGGATCGCTTTGCCCGCTGCACTGATCTCCCGCTCCGGGAGTTTCGTAGCTATCTCGCCGACTTCCCCCGCCTTGGGGCGGCTGAAGCGGCCAGCTGCGAGGGTGTGGTTACTGAATGCGAAGTCCGTGATGCGTTGAAGCAGGTCGGCCTCAACAAGTCGCCGGGACTAGATGGTTTGCCCTACGAAGTGTACTTGAGGATGTCGCACATGTTTGTACCTATTCTGACGGATATGTTCAACCATTGGTTCGCCCAGGGAGCCATCCCTGGTAGCGTTACCAAGGGCGTGATCACATTGCTGAAGAAAGGTGGCAGGCATGTTTGGGAGGGTTTAGATGATTACAGGCCCATAACTCTGCTTAACACAGAGTTAAAGATTTTGGCCCGGGTCTTAGCGAATCGTTTACAGCTTGTCATTAGCGATCTGATCGGCCCCGAAAAGACCTTTGCTGTGAAGGGAAGATCGATCCAGGAAAACCTGCACTTGATTCGCGAGGTCCTAGAGGGGATAAAAGACGACACCTAATCCGCGCTGATCAGTTTAGATCAGTCCAAGGCCTTCGATAGGGTTGACCATCGGTTCTTGGCGTCTGTTTTGGAGACTGCCGGATTCAAACCGGAGTTCCGCAGATGGATTAGCATGATGTACCACAACCCTCAGGCAGTGGTGCAGGTGAACGGAAGGCGTTCGGGGGTGATCGCGATCGAGCGTTCGGTCCGGCAAGGCTGCCCTTTGTCTCCTCTTCTCTATGTCCTCGCGTTGGAGCCCCTCCTGCGCAGGCTTAGGGATGAGGGGACAAGTCCGGCACTGCGCGGTATCCCATTCGTTGGCCGCCTTGCAGCCAGGGTTTCCGTGTTCGCTGATGACGTCACAGTCTTTGTATCCCGCCGCCAGGATATAGAGGCTGTGAAAGAGGCGGTTGTCGAGTATGAGCGGATTGCAGGGGCCAAGGTCAATTTTGACAAAAGCGAAGGTTTGCGGCTTGGTGCTTGGAGGGGTAGCAATACTCTTCCAGGGCCCTTCCGCTGGAGTGACGGACCCATCCGCATCCTCGGGGTGTGGTTTGGGCCCGACCTCCAACTGGAGCGAAATTGGTCGGAGGTACATGCTAAGGTGAATGCTCAGGTGGGAATCTGGCTTTCAAGGAGGTTGTCCTTAAAGGGCAGGGCTGAGGCGTGCGCCGCGTACGTCTTCCCCTTGATCCTTTACCGATTGGCTGTACTTCCTCTGCCTAAGGCACATCGGTTGGCACTGCAACGATCCCTCTCCAGATTGCTCTGGGGAGGTGCAAGGCCGATGGTCCGTAGGCAGGTCTGTATCCAACGTACTCGCAACGGGGGTCTGGGTATGCCTGATCTGGAGAGCCACTGGCTTGCTGAAAGACTTGCATATCTGGGCCGTGTCTTGACGGGGGACTCAGTGTGGAGACGAAAGGCGAGTCGGACTTTTCCTCGCCTCAACTCAGACCCAAAGGCTGACGGTCGACGTAGGCCTTTGGGCGAAGCACTGTTTGTCCGCGAGTGCCGAAAGGCCCTTCGTAACCTTCTTGGGTCCAGTGACCTTTCATGGCCTCGGAAGGAACTGTATCGGGAGCTAGTGGTGGGTTCCGCTTCTGATCCTCTCAGCGAGCGGCACAGCTGGACGGCGGAGGAGATCCGCTCTCACTGGAATTGGGCGCCAGGATCGAGCTTCTTGAACAACTCCGAGTTCTCGCTCACCTGGCGACTTGCACGGAATGCGTTACCCCTTCGCGACTTGAACTACAAGGCGGGCCTGGCAGACATGCCTGATTGCCCTCGCTGCAGCAGTGGGTTGGAAGAAACGGCTGAGCACGCCTTCTACTACTGCGAGCTAGTCCGCCCGTTTTGGGATCACGTCGGGGAGTGGACGGCTCGCATCGAACCCAAAAAGCTTGTGCTGCTCGACGTTGGTTACGTCGTAGACAACGTTCTTCCTCCGTTTCACGGTGAGAAGCGTGTGGTGTTTCTCGCGATCCTAGCTGTAGCCCGAATGGTGATTTGGACGACGCGAAACAAGGGATTGTATGACGATGCAAAGTTTTCTCATCGTGATCTGGTTTTGTATTTTCGGCATCAGCTGAGGGTCAAAATCAGATGCAATAGAAAACGCTTGGATCGCATAACATTCAGCAAAAGGTGGGTGACTGCAGCGAGCCTGGTCGTACGAAAGGGGGCAATGTTGGAGTCATCCTTCCCTCCTCTGCCGGCCCATGGCGTCTACGGTACGGGTCCTTAGGGACCCCATCCCTGGTAAGTAGAATTGTTTTTTCCCCTTGTAACCTAGTTAGCAGTATGTTGTGTGTCATTGTCCCCGTCATCTAGTCGTTAGTTTCTCAAGATCTTCCCCCTCCCTATTATTTTTGTACCTCAACCCGAATCCCAGTCCGCTTTTATTGAAGATCTTGAACATTCATATGTAAAAAATCATATTATCTGCATCTATCGACCCATACCGCGCCCGACCCTTTATTTATTTTATCTCTGTAGATTAGGATTCCTGTCCCACCTAGGGTAGGTCCGGCTTGTTTCCGGTTTCTTTCGAACCGGAAAACAGTCGGCCTCCAATTTTATGGACGGGGGGATGGGAGGGAAACCAAATGGGGAATTTTTCCTTGTTTTCTTTCTTGTATATATATTTTTCGGGGTGTTTTCTCCCATTCCCATCACTTCATTGTACATAAATCATATTTTGTAAATAAAAATCATATACCACTTACGGGTTTTAAGTAGGCTTTATCATAGAGCAAATGTGGTATTTTGGTGTCTGCTGCGCACATGATGAGGGATGAATGGTTATATATTGTACTGTTGAATGGGTCGGCGAATGTGGCTAGCTAGGCTCCCTTTAGAATACATAGAAAAGCAAGACCGCTCCCTTCCCCTCCCCAAAAACCTTAAGGCCTTGTGCCTTCTTTGTATTTTTTACAAAGAAATAAAATAAACCTACGAGTCAGACCAGAAGAGCCGCTCCTATTGTTGAAGTATATCATTACTCTATCACTAATTCTATGTTCTTATTACTAACAGTCTCTCTCTTGTAAATACTCTATCCTGTAAATATAACTATTTTCCTCGCATATCGTGGTTTGTCTTATTATTTCTACTACTTGTGTTCACTAACCAGAACACAACACATCATTAATTGATTTTTTTCTTTCATAAATTCCTTCGCTGGGTCTTCATCCAAGACCAAGTTTGAAGGAAGGTAATTATTATATATATTCTATGTATTTATGTTGTTTGCATTCTTTTTAGGTTGATATTTTTAGCTACATTGATATTAATCTCCTAAGAAGATGAGTAGTTGTGCAAAGTGTAATTTTTGTATTTTATGTAAGCTTATGTGGGAGTCCATCGGAGTACAAGCAGGACGACCAGATAGAACATACATACAGCAGCTATGTGAGAATACGGGATATAGACCTGAAGACCTGCCTGAGGCGATGAACGATAGGGAAATGTGGCGAGGGTCAGGGATATCTGTGCTAGCGACACGACATGATGATGATGACGATATAAGCTTGGTTGAGTCTAAAATGTATAAGAATTTTTTACATCAAGTTTTCATCAAGCATATCAGATTTAAAATCTCAACTATTATATTGAGGGCAACGTAAAACACTGCCCATGATTCTGAACTTAAAGTTTTACGCAAAATGAGCTATAAGATCATCAGACTGCGCGGAATGAATCCATTCATCTAATTTTTAACCCCTATTTTACTCTTTGCTTTCTTTTTTACAACAGTTCAATTTTTATCATTAAACTAAACCATGAAAATTAAGCAGGGGTTATATGGTAAAAAAGAAACTATTTAAGGAGTCGATATTTTAATTCGCACTTTTTTCCATTTAGCAATTTACAAGCATCCAAGTAATCGAAAATGCATAGATTTTCGTCGGAGCACAATTTTTTCACCACTTATATATGTTGGGAGAGTCCTCGTGGCGTGATGTCGAACATGCAGGACAGCTAAATCATTGCATTATTATGTTCCCTTTTGGATTAATACCCTTAAGAAAGCTATAAACCATCTTATTAGCCACTATGTAAAGGGTAAATAGTACCATTACAGTTTCTTCTATGCAAACGGCTTTCGAATTTGATAAACAATGAATGTTGCTATGTCAAACATTTATATATCCAAGCCCTTTTTTTAATCATCTATCGTTTGATGATAAGTAACTTTCCCGTATTTGATTCTAATCTTCTATACAATGTCGTACTTTAACTATTACTAAACCTCCCATTTGCGAAGCATGTTCGATGATAATAAAACCATGTTTCTGCTTCAGTTCGGAGAGTCTGATATAGACCCTTTTGCGACCCTCCTCATTTTTGCCCCTATTTTCACCATCAGTAACTACAGCCTTATATATTACATTTCTTGCAAAGCAGATTTCTTCCGAATGTCAACTTTGAAAGTCTTTGATTTGAGTATTTACAAAGCAGTTTTGCCTCTTAATAATTTTGGCATTGTGATTTTGTTTTGTTTTTGTTTTTGTTTTTTGTATACTGCTTGTATAGCAGTAATTCACCTTCAGATCAATTTTATTAAATAATTTACGTAGCATTTCAGACATAAATGCTTATCAACTAGCTTAAAGAATAACACCCCTACATTTGTTTTTACATTAATATTATATGGTGTATTGAAACGTATAACCTTTCTGTCTCTTGTTTCAGATAAATAGATTGATAAAATATTTTGGTAAATGATATTCGACAAAAGAAAACAACTGAAGGAAAATGAAAATTGATTACTATTAAATTATATAAAGTTTATTTTTTTTACATATTTGATCAAATACGAACTGTCTTTTAAATGGCAGCAAAACCGATGCCGTATTTGTAATGGAAACAAACGCTGAGATATTGGGTATCTAGAAGTGTTTGACATTGTAATGTATGAAAATCAAATCATGTGAACATTTTTTGTAAAGAAAAAGAAGATTCCCTCCATATTTGTGCTATAGAAGTTGAAACTTGAATATTTATTACTGAGTTTATGTAGTGTAAAATATTACCTAATAATATCTGTTTTAATTATTTAATGTTCAACTTGAAATAATAAAAATTTTAGTTTAGAAGAAAATATTTTTCATATAAAAATTACTGGAAGTACACTTTTTTTTAGTTATTTATAGAGTTTTCTTATATATGTATACCAATGGTTTAAGTGTTCACCAGTTATTCGGGAGGTCAGAGTTCAGTCCCTGGTTGAGAAATACCAAAGAACACAAAAATGGTACATGATGCTTCCTTGCATAACACTCAACATTATAAGGTACGATTCAAGGCAAGTGAAGCTATCAAAGGAAAGAAGTGATACCCTCGAATTCGGTGTTGTAGCAATGGAAAAGAGAGCCTTTGGGTCACCCTCGACTACGGTCAGCCAACTTAACTTAATAATTACCAACCCCCTATTCGAACAGGATGTGACAGGTCAATTTCTTAATATATGCTGTATATAACAGGGCATGTGTGTGTGTGAAAAAATCAGAGACAAATAACTCAGTTAGAATACACAGAAATATCCTGGAGACCTAAATCAGATAAATAATCATGCAGAATAAGGTAAACTTCCCAGAATTCCCCCGAAACTAGACTTGTCTTCCTGCCATGCAACAACACAACAGCAGATAAGTGATACTCACTACGTGGGAACGACTTAGTCTGATGTTTCCATTGTCGTGAAACTGTCAGTTATCTATCGTCGATGATTTTGTGTCTATACTATCCTAACTTATATATATATATATATATATATATATATATATGGCGAGTATAATGATTATCCTCGTCGTAAATGGATACGGTGACCCTCATTCAAAGCCTTGACGAGGATATTTGCTTTTCACTTGGCGTTTATAGCCTTCATAATGGTATGCATCCAATTATTCTCTCTCCAGCGATGACTAAAAGGTAGGACAGACTTTGTTTTTTAACCTTGGCATGGCAAGTGATAACGTCTTACGATGAAAGTCATATTTAGAATCAAACAGAGAGAATAAAATGTTCAATAAGCCTTATAATGGGCCATATTATATTCATATTTGTAAAGTAAAGTTGGCGAACGTAGTCAGGGGCGACCAGAGGGCTCCCTTTTCATTCGCCAGTGGTCCGGGAGACCTGGGTTCGCGTCATACCAAAGAGTTTTAAAATGGTACTTGATACATCCTTTCTTAACACTCAGCAATATAAAGTACGTATCAAGAGTAAATTGGAGAAATCCAGGGAAAGAATTAGCGCCCTCCCCTACACCTTGGTGTAGTAGCTATAGAAAAGGGAACCTTCTGGTCACCTTCGACTACAGTGGCCAAGTTTACTTTTTATATTTATATAATTTACAGTATAACAGGATATATCACATTTACAAACGAAAATGGAAAATATTCCATATCTTAGTTTCATTGCTATCTCCCTTGAGTAGTTATATTAATTAGGGTGGGAGCAAACGGAGATCCCATGCTATTGTTTTAAAGTGTCGTACTGGATTGGGAATAGCATCTATTTTAAGATTGTTCAATAAACAACCAAAAGTGAAATAAAGAAAAAGAATGTAACATGATTTGAACTCACGACCCGCATTCTGGCTGACTGCTTTTACGTTAGAGAACATTACAAATCAACCCACGAAAGTTTAGTAGTCGAAAATACTGTTTCTTTTTTCATGGCATATAACCCTTCATTGTTTATTTACTGCCAAAGCCAGTCTTGTAGAATTACAGCTGTGATACTATTTAATCTATCTCTGGGAGTGGTTATTTATTTCCCCAAGGATATTAGTCCGAAAGTGAACGGAATAGTGGGAGTGGAGTTTGAACACGCTTACTTCGAAGCCGCAGCTTAATACTTTAGCCATTACACCACGGAGACTTCATCTTTGTCGAACATGAATAAAAACGATAGATTATCATTTGCACTACTATATCATAAAAAGTAAAGCAGACTACCGTAGTCAAGGGCTACCAGAAAGTTCCCTTTCAAAACCTACTAAACCGAGGTGTAGGGGAGGGCGCTGCTCCTTTCCCTGGATTGCTCTATGTTACCCATGATACATACCTTATATTACTGAGTGTTAAGCAAGGAGGTATCAAGTGCCATTTTTAGAGTCTTTGGTTTGATGTGACCTGGGATTGAACCCAGGTCTCCCAGACCATTGGCAAACACTCTACCCACTTGGCCAATGAGCCGGTTAAATAATGTACCATAAAATAGAAAAATAACACACCGGGGAAGCATTTTTGTTAGCGCAATAATGCTTTGATGAGAAAGGAGTTCCCAGTCCTCTATGAAACTTTAAAACAAACAGTACGTGATAAACGTTCGTTCTCATCGCGACCATTATAATTTCTTAAAATAGACAGCTATTAAACTATCATCATTATTGTAAACTCACAGAGTTTCCTGGTGCACACACACACACACACACTCTCTCTCTCTCTCTCTCTCTCTCTCTATCTCTCTCATCAATTTTTTCTTGATGGGTCTTCTAGACTGCATTCAGTGTTCGCACACTGCATCCAGATTCCGATTAGTGTCCATAAGTCAGAGTCCATAAAAGAACGTCGCTTATGAGTTCATCCTTACTTTTTCGGCACCACCCAGCATGTCTTGTTTGTCTAATTTGGATAGTTTTTGAGATGAGAGGTAGATGGCCGTATAGTTGCTGTTTTTTTGGTGTACTGCTTTCGGGATTTGTTTCGTATTCCTTTATTTTTTATTTATTTGTTTATTAAACAATGCGCTCCTTATTTAAAAATCTTAAGATATATGTAAGCAAGAGAATTATGATAAAAAAACAACAGAATAAGATGAAGCAAAAACAAGTTAGTATACCATAAGACTTTAAATAAATTTCTAATTCTTCGCATAAATTATTCGGATAAATCTGTAATATATGTTTCAGCAGAAGCAGCTATGTGCGTTGTATATTGACCTTCGACCCGGACAAACATGCCATTCCAAAGTGATGCACCGGAAGGAAGTGACACATTCCGATGGCACTTACGAGAAGAAATCGCGTAGGCTGACTTGTCTGACAATATGGGACAAGGTAAAATCCCATGCTACAGTCATAGACTGATGCACCGGAAGAGAGTGACCTGTGAACTGCATGACAGTTATTTCCGCTTGATGACAATCAAACATGCCATTCCAAAGATATTGAGTGGGCGATTAAACTATTATATAACTCGGTGAGGACAGGAAGTCAGTTTTAATTTTGGAGACCAGTTGGTGAGATGCTGGGATGAGAACATGTCCTAGAGAGGCTGGGGCCGCGGTCCTCTGGTTGAGCAGCAGTCCAGGAGAACGAGAACGACACACTGCTATGTCTAGAGGGGCTGGTGAGGTCAATATGTTGGAGTCTTTGTTCAGCCTCCAACTCCCTCTCACACACAACCTTTCAAATAAAGTGAGTGGTATATTTTTCTAAGAACTGTGTCGCTCGTCTTTATTATTGCGTCAATATGTATTCTGCATGTATATGAGTATATATGCATATTTATTATGTATATTGCGATACAACATGTGCAGTTCAGACCATATTCAGCTCAGCTACCTACTCCTTAGAAGGGCCGATTAAAAATGGATTACACCAAAATAATTTTCATTACAATGACGCCTTCATCACCAATGCGAGAAACTGAGTTGTTTTCGTAGGGGGTTTACGGTTGCAGCGACTGCGTAAAATTAGTTTTGTTTTTTTTTTGTTTTTGTTTTTTTCTGAAACCTTGCTCAATCGATAGTGTTGTTGTTATACTCGTACTGAATTTGTTTTCCGTCAAAATAGATCGGAGAAATTACTTTCAGGAGTAACATCTTACTCAGTTGAGAGACATTTGTTCGTCGTTGTCGAAAGTGTATAATCAATTGTAGTTGAAAGTAGTGTTTTTCATTTTTTGCTGAAAACTTGCTCTATCCAATGATGTTATCGTGCTCCCTGTATCTTTTTTACCTTCCTAGGAAATAAAAGGAAAGTATTACTTTCGGAGCAACCTTTATCTCCGTATAATAAACCTGAAGTATAATGGAGTAGCGCCCTCCCCTACACCTCAGTGTAGCAGCTATTGAAAAGGGAGCCTTCGGGTCACCCTCGACTATAGGTGCCAACGCTATGTATTTACCGAGCTATTTTTTCCGCGTGCAGAATGTAACACAAGGTCAGTATTTATTGGAGTATTTTTTATATGAACCCTGAATTTTCCTTCTTTTGAATGGTTAACCTAAGAAAGGCAGAAGGACGGAGTTTTCTCTAGTGTTGTAATTTGACCTTCGACCCGGCCCAAATGCCATTCAAAGGAAGTGACACATTCCAATGGCAGTTAGGAGAGGAAATCGCGTGGGCGGAAATTGGCTAACAAAATGGGACAAGCTAAAAAATCCCATGATACTCTCATAGACTGACGCACCGGAAGAGAGTGACCTCTGAACTGCATTACTGTTATTTCCGCTTGATGACGATTAAACATGCGATTTCAAAGATCGAGTGGACGTTGAACTATTATATAACTCAGTCAAGACAGAAGTAAAGACAGTTGAGTTCGAGTTTCAGTTAGAGCTGGAGAGGGAGTTATAGACGATATGTGGTTGGGAAAGCCATACCCGGCCGAGATGGCCCTCGGGAACCCCGATGGAGTTTGGGGACCAGAGAAGTTGCTGATAAGATGCAGTAAAGAAAGCCAGCACCGAGCAGAGTAGACCCAGGGCCTCCGGTTGAGCATCAGGAGAACGAGAAAGACACAACGTTGACGGCCATAAGAGTAGGGGTCAAAATATTGCAGATTCTGTTCGGTCTCCAGCTCCCTCTCACATACAAATGTTACAAATAAAGTGAGAGGTATATATTTTTCTAAAGAAGTCTTCGTTCGTCTGTTTTATTATCGTGTCGTTATGATGCTGCATGTGTAGATGACAATATAACACTAGTATTTATTTACCAGAAGCGTAGAAAAGAAGAATTCATGCCTTTCTCAAGGGTATTAACGAGAAGGGAAACATACCAGGATTTGAACTCGGATCGCAGATTCCATTTCCTACGGCCATAACTATTTCGCTAAGCGCACCTCCAAATAATAAACCTGAAATATAATTTACCAATTATGGCTGAATGAAAAGCTACCAAATAAACAATCATTTATGTTGGCAGCTTTTATATTTGAATTGTTCGGTATCTCTGCTTTTCATTTGTCTATTGTTGCCATAACTCGGATTTATTCCCCCAGTGAATTAACTTTTTAAAACGCGCAAAATTAATATTCGCATGGCCGATAATTAATTAGAGCTTTCAGAAAATTCATTCTTTTTTTTTTATTTTTTTGTTTTTATTTTTTTAATGAAAATCATGTACAACACATTTCAATTTCCGGTTGAATAAAGACTGAAAGATTTGTCTTTATTATTTAAAATCTTTTAATGACACGTTCAGCAGACATTTATCTCTATGCGAAATACGCCCCATATATATATATATATATATATATATGTAAACATATAAATAGAATTATATATATATATATATATATATTGAGACAGAGACACAGAGGGGCATAAAACAATTACGTAACACCTTGGATGATATATATATATATATATATATATATATATATAGTGAGAAAGAGAAAGATAGAAAGCGAAAGCGAGAAAGAGAGACAGTGCAAGTGTGTTCGTGTGTATGACGTTGTCCGTGTTTGTGAGTCTGCGTAGAGGGTGGGAATAGGAAAACATTTCGTATAAAGTATTTTTCATTTAGTAACGTTTTACTGGAGTATTTTTGTGTTCACTATATATATATATATATATAATTGCAATCATATTGCAATAATATAAGACATTTACTAATTTTCGTATTATTTTAGTTACAATGATTTGGAACTAGTTTATGAATAATACTTAAAATCATTCGTTTTGATTAAATAATTTCACACAAGAAATAATCCAATCTCGAAGTATTTAGTTAAAAAATCTTCGAAATGTATTAGGAATATATTCATGTGTAATATATATATATATATATATATATATATATATAATGAATGACTGTTGACTAAATACTCTTGGCAGTTTCTATGCAGATTAAAATGAAATGAAATTGACCACTTACATATGTATATAGAAATATGCATAATAATAATAATAATAATAATAATAATAAGAAGAAGAAGAAGAAGAAGAAGAAGAAGAAGAAAACTGGAGGGACAAAGTGATCCACTGGGAAGAAATTTAAAGTTGGCTATAAGAATAAATGGTATATGCACAACCCAACATCAGTCCTGGAAAATGACACACACAAACTCCTATGGGATTTTGACATCCAAAAGGATCACTTAATCTCGACCTGACGACCAAACCTAATTATAATCAACAAAAAAGAGAGAGCTTGCTTGGTTGTGTATTTACTGTCCCGGTGAACCGCAAAGTAAAAGTAAACGAAAGTGAAAAGAGTGATAAATACCTCGACCTTACAAGAGAATTGACAAAAACTGTGGAACATGAAAGTGAGGTTTATACCAATTGTAATTGGAGGTCTTGGTACAGTAACCAAAGGATTAATAAATGGACTAGAGGACTTGGAAATAAGAGGATGAATGGAGACCATCCTAACTACTGCATCTTTGAGATCGGCCAGGATACTGTGAAGCAACCTGGAGACTTGATGAAACTTGCTGTCACTCAAACTCCAGTGAAAAACCATCAGTGAACGCTTGTGTGAAAAACTCTCAAGAAATAATGATAATGATATTAATAATAAATAGACTGTTTGAAAATTTTACAAGATATCCGACGACATCATAAAGTTTATCGAGAATAAAATGGGAACCTGGAGAAAGGAACTGGTTGCAGGAGGAAAAAGCTTAGCTGAGGTGAAAATCCGGAGAGGAATTTTCCAGGTAGATGCATTATCACCATAACTATTAGTAATAACGATGATGCCACACAATCACATACTTCGGAAATGCATTTGCGGATACAAACTTCATAAATCATAAGAAATGAACCACTTAATATACATGGACGACATCCAACTGTTTGTAAAAAAGGAAAAAGAATTGCAAACCCTAATACTGGTTGCGACGATATTCAGTGACGATACAAGGATGGAATTTGGCATGTGCCTTGCAAATAATGAAAAGTAGAAAACGAAGGAAAGAATACAACTACCGAATGAAGGAAAAAAACGCTCGAAGAAAAGGAAACTTACAAATACTTGGGAATACTGGAAGGGTACACCATCAAAGAAGCAGAGATGAAAGAAAGATTAAAAAAGAATACCTCAGGAAAACGAAAAAACTACCCGAAACCAAACTATATACCACAAATCTCACCAAAGGAATAAACACCTGCGCTATCCGCCTCGTAAGTTACTTAGGACCATTCTTAAAGTGGACGAGGGAAGAACCTCAAGATAGACCGCTGTGACGTGGAAATATGACACCCCAATACATTCTCCTGGTTGTAGGGGAAGGAGGTGCGGCTCACCGGTCGGCAACCGACAATCGTAGCAAGCAAGTATCAGCAGACTATAGTAGTAAACAAAATAATGGAAAGAGAGGCCGTCTCTCTCTCCCAAGTTCTCTATTATTACAAGGTGACATGGGCAGGGGAGATCCTCACTCTCTATTAGTCATGTATGCGTCGGTGGAGAAGCAAATCTGCGACCATGATAGGTACTGAGGAAGAAACCACCAAAAAAGCCAACACGTAGTGATTTTTCAAATCATGGGGACTAGTCAGTCGCCATTTAGTCGTCAAAGGAGGAAGACACATAATGAGTTGCCGTTTCTTCGTCGGGGAGTGAACAGACGTAATTTGGGATATGAAAGAAACCCAAATTCAAAAAAAAAAAAATGCCGCGCAGAGAACCCTGAGAGAAAAGAAAGAGCTTCTCCTCTGAAGGAACCAGCCCTCCGAGGTATGGTGATCCTCGTTAAACGAATAACCCGAGGAAAGACTTGTCCACGGGGAAAGAGACAATTATTAATCTTGGTCTTATCTAAAATAAGACGTGTACCCTTCTACCAACGCGTTATGGAAACCCAATGACGAGGGTAAAAAAACAGAAGAAAATAATGGAAACTTATATAATGATCCTTGTAGATAGATAGATAGATAGATCAAGAAAATGACAGAGAAGGAGAGAGAGAGAGAGAGAGAGAGAGAGAGAGAGAGAGAGAGAGAAAAGCAAGATGCTGACAGAGAGAGAAGAATTAAAAGATAAATCAAAAGTATGTGTGCGTGGATGCCAAAAATATTTATTTCAGACTTGGGTCTCGTTGCATATGATCATTTGATTTTATGTATTGACTTAAAAGTCTTCCATAATCAGTGAAAGTTTTTCACACGGATGATTCTATCATTTTCAAGGTGATTTCAATGAACTTTTATGATTGGCAAGATAACGTTTCTCACTTTTTTTATTTCGATAACGCACACTCGTGTGCCTACTCTTTCTTGGATTGAAATTTAGAAATGTAATTAAACGATTATTCCTTGAAAAATCCCATGAACGAAATGCTCAGAAAATTCCCACAATTCTACAAAATTGTATCTTATGATCATTTCTGAATAAACGGTACGTAATGTCGCATTTTTGCTGAGAGTAGTAAACTATTTTGCTTTTATTTCTGAAGAAAATCTAGCGCCTTAGATTTATTTATTTGTTTTGATGGCGTCTCAAACCGTTCGCGGGTGATTTATACCTAGAGGTTAGGGAATAACGAAAACTACATTTATATTTTAGGATATGCCTGTAGTGGTATGGTTATCGTCGTAGGTAACAGACACAGCGAATTGTTTGCATTTCACATTTTGCTAATACCATAGGGAAAGGTATGAATCCACTTAATCGTGGTATGGCAATCAGTCAAAGAGAAGAACACCTCTTAATACAAATCTCTTGAACTCCGCTAAAAAAATTGACCTTGTGTCACAGGAGTTCATAAATACATATATTTATATCTACATTTTTTTAAAGTGTTCTTGCACACAATTCTATTACATCAAGTAATCAGGTTTGTCTTTGCAACACGCTGATTAATGTACAAAATTATATGATCAGAGAAAAAAAGTTGGAATCCCAGATGTGCTATTACATTTGTTGTATAGCCATAATGATATCAATAACATCAATAATAATACAAATACAGGCTTACTCTGTCGTTTCGGATACGAACAAGCTTATTTCTTTCTACCTTTAGTCCTTGGAGACACGAGGAGAGAGACACAACTCATAAAAGCCTATGTTAACCAGACAATAATTACTCCCCCGACACGCAATGCATCTCTGCCGATAGAGAACCAAACTGATCTGCTTTGATCAGATCCGAAAAACCCGACCTTGCGCTTCAACGGTCGAACCTCAACAAACAGTCTTTTCAAAATCATTAAATTGTCAGGACCATCTCTTCCGGGCACATCAACCACTCACTCAATTCACTCCAATGGCCAACCTGCCCTATTTCCTGTCTGGGGGTTTATTATGACAGATGATGATTGTCATATCCTTTCCACGCGGGCGTATGAGTGCATCATCTGACTGTGCACCTAAACTAAGAGATTCTGAGTAGTTCAAAGCCTTACCACACTCGTTGATAAAATATGATTTACGAAAATTGATTAATATAAAAATATCATTACCTTAATTATATAACACTTTCCCTTTCGGATTAATTACCCTTGAAAAATAGGAAACCTATTATCCCCCAACATGTGTCTTAAATAGAATAACTACCTTTCTTCCTCAAGAATAGCTTTGGCATTAAATAAACCACGTAGGTTGATATGCCATTAAATAAAGAATTAGAAATCGTTCCAGTCTTTGAGATCTGGTTTGTGCGGAGTATCCCTTAATTACCATTAATACAGTAAAATATGAATCCAATTATTCTCCCTCCAACTATGGGTAAATAGTAGGACAGACTGGGTTCTTCAGCCTTGGTGAGGCAACTAGTCTAGGAGAAGGAAAACTCTGAATTCAAACCTGTTAAACTCCGCTTAAGAATTGACCTTGTGTCATATCCTGCCCGAGCGGAGGGGTTGGTAAATAGGACTACAGTAAAATAAAAATCCAAGCTAAATTTTAAAGTACTATAATCTAAGACAAATGGTTTGCACTCAGTTTTAGAGCTTCAAGTTTTCATAATACTAATAATTTTCAAATATTAATTTCAACAATAATTGGGGCCCTAACAGATACTACGACTGGAGTCAGCATGGACCTAAGAGTTAAGGCAATAAAAGGTTACTCAACATTTCCCATATCTCCAGAACTGGATCTTCACCACCAGATAGAGTTTTGTGCCATACCCAGAACATTCCTTGTTTGGGGTCCTCATTTGGTGTAGGAGAGCAACTCAGGCAGCACATTCATAGTGATTTTGGGTTTAACTAGATGCTCGATATTTCTGACATTGTGCTGTTACTAAGCTGACTTTATTAAATGATAATTTGATTATAACATCAGCATTGTCAGCTATGGAAATCGCATCGTAAAACAGTTTTTTGTTTAAAGTATCTGTATCATTAGAGAAAGAGATCACTAATATCTCACTGAAAACCCAGTTCTACAATTAGCGTTTTAAACGTCTGAGACGTGACTATGTTTTTTGAGGACTCTAAGTTAAGAAAAATGTCATTGATAAGCTAATGTTATGGCATCCAAATATCTATTTCTCTTATTATAAATGAAATTTGCAGAGTTTTAATAGTCTCTTAACCGAGAAAGACATAGAAAATGTCTTGGTAAGAAAACTATTGCTTAATTTTTTATCAAGGAAACTTTTCGCTTGATATAGATTTTTACGTGGTTATAAAAATGAGGAAGATTCGGTTTGGCTCAACTAACACACACAAAATGCTCTAGGGCCCCATTCATGAGGATAAAAATTGCATCGGGTTAAATTTGACTATACTAGGGTTATGGGATGCGATATATATATATATATATATATATATATAACGAGAGAAAGAGAGAGAGAGAGAGAGTGGTAGAGGGGTAGAGAGAGAAAGAGACGTGTCAAAATGGCACGATTAATTAACGTAGGTTGGTACAACACTTATAGTTTTAAGAATAATTATGGAATTAGTACACTTGGAGAATTTTGATTTTGCAGTAAATAAACTAATAACAGACAAGACGCGACAGATATTTTTTAAATAGTTTAATGTTCAGGCTTCATAAAATATTCTTAAAATAAAAGATATTGTTTCCTAAATATTTTCCTCACAATGGCTTGTACTATCAATTCAAATTATTTATTCGGCCTTGATCAAGTAGAGTTTAAAGTTAGGTTACGTTTGAAGGTGCCAAAGAAGGGAAAGGAAACTCAGAGAGAGAAAGAGAGAGAGAGAGAGATCTTACACAGTTGAAGAAGTATACTACGACTAAAATCATGCCATTCCCACAAAATCCCAAGCGTAATAAAAAATGTTATAATTCTTTAAGAGATTCATGACATTCTGTTTCTGACTTTCTTTCCCCATAAACAATTGGGCCACAACAGCAGAAGCTCGGGACTTTTCTGTTTCTAAGTTTCCATCACCAGACATAATCAGGCTACAACAGAGAAAACTGCTGACCCTTCCTTGAGATGGAATTGGATTTGATTTTTCACCGAACGGCAACGTATCTTGACAATCTCTACTGGTTTGTTAAGCAACTTAGTTAAATCCGCTGTCTCGCACGTCTAAGATGAAGTCCTAATAATGTACAATCTAATCCGATAAGACAGAATCATCACTGCTTCTCCGAAAAAAAAAACTCTCCAGTGGCACAATTAATTAATATCATTAGAATTATTTTTATCTAGAACTCTAGATTTAGCCATAAATAGAATAATTAGTTTAATACTGCGCTTTCGCTGTTTACACATATACATGTATACATATGGACATACATATACAAACAGTCACACACACACACACACACACACATTATATATATATATATATATATATATATATGGTTGTTGTAGGTCCAAAGAAAGAATAAGGATATATATAAAAATAGGAAGGTCCACGAAGAGATTTGTATTTTTTTAATTTATCTATTTTGTTCTTAAATAAATTTAAAAAATACAAATCTCTTCGTGAACCTTCCTATTTCAATATATATATATATATATATATATATATATATATATATATATATATATGTAATAATATATATTCCAAGATGGACTGAAAAGTGTATGTTTTTGAATAACGAGATCCAAGCGCTGCCACACCGATGGAAGAAATGTGTGAACCGCAAGGGAGATGATCTTGAAAAATAAGCCATATTTGATAACATTTCATGACAATATCTTTGACTGTCATATCTTTAGCCGACTCTCGTATGAAGCAGAAACCAAAAACATGGCAAACCCGAAAAAGATTTACACATAAGCAATGTACTCATGATGATCTGACTTTGAGAATAAAGTTAATTCCGGTCCTGATTTTAAGTGGGTGATACTTTTTCCGGTGTCTGCTTCCTCTCTGAATATCATTTTTCATCATCGAAATTCTCGATGGAACTATAATAATAGTAAAATGCTAATCAGAATCTTTCAATCTTTCCTGAATAGAAGTTTCAATACCTTCAAAGATCGCTCTTATAACGAGAATTCAAATATTTCACCGATCATCTAGTTACTACTGATTATTATCATGTTCTTTATAATTAATATAATTATAATTAATAATTATTATAATTAATTTCAATCTTTACATTTGAACGAGTTTTTCATTTTGCTCTAGAAAGCAGATATTACATTCCGAACAACTTAATGATTCGTGAGTGAAGAGTAATAGGCTTGAAGGATCTTTTCAAGACTTGATATGACAGAAACTAATTAAAGACAGGAATTTGGACCATCATGGAGTCATTGAAAAAAACAACAACAACAGGTTATTTGGGTTAAAAAGAGCGTGCCCATTGATTGTTGCTGCTCAAATACAAGCTGTGAAGCGATCGATCCCAACGAGGTTACTTTGATGAGACGGTTTGACGATGAAAAACCCGAAACCTCTGATGAACCCAGTAGCATCATCAACAATGTATGCCAATGTCTTTGCGAAATTTACCACTTATAATTGAAGTTTCCGATATAAATTAAATTAAGTCAAATATATAAAACCAAAAAAGTTTTTTTCTCCGAGAAGTGCTCCGAAAGTAATGCCTTCTCTTTATAAAAAAATTATACAACGTCTAACCCTGCTTACATCTTCTACTTTGTGTACGTAAACGTTTCGCAAGCATCGATGGATGTAAGCAAAATCATGCTGATTCTGAATTATAATAATTCAATGACAGACAACTGTCTTCATTTAAGACGTCTTTTTTCTAGACTATTTCTTATTTGTTATATATAACAATTTTTTTTGTTAATATTTGTGAGGTCGTGGATCTATTTCTTCGGAAGCCATTTTGGTTTTTTCTAAGTATGTTGTCGATTTTGGGTTCTATTCGGTTTCGTAGTTGGGCATTGTAGATTTTGGCAGCTATGGATGTAAGTGTTATGCCTCGGTAGTTTTTAGCTAATCCGAGGTCCCCCTTTTTAGGGAAGGGGAGTATGCATCCCTTCATCCATCTATCTATCGGATTTTGATTGTATACTGCGTTGCAGTGTCGGAGCAGTATGTCGTCGAATTGTCTGGTCTTCCATACTTCCGGGGAAATTTCGTCCAGCCCTGCAGCTTTCCTATTTTTAATTTTTCTAAGAACCGAGTCGAGTTCTTCTTGTGTGAACGGTCCTAGTTTAATGTCTAACCATCCGCAGAATCCTTGAAGGTGTACGGGCAAAGAACCTACAAGCGACATTAATATTTGTCGACTTTACCAAGGCTTTCGACTCCATTCACAGAGGAAAGATGGAACAAATCCTACTAGCGTACGGCATACCTAAAGAAACCGTAGCGGCAATAACAATTCTCTATAGAAACACTAAAGTAAAAGTACGATCACCGGATGGAGACACAGAATACTTTGACAATGTAGCAGGAGTACTACAAGGGGACACGCTGGCCCCGTACCTCTTTATCATTTGTCTAGACTACGTACTTAGAACATCGATTGACAAAATCAAAGAGAATGGCTTCGAACTGACAAAGAAAAGAAGCAGAAGATACCCCGCAACAACAATTACCGATGCCGACTACGCCGATGACATAGCGATACTGGCAAATACACCTGACCAACCCGAAACACTTCTGCATAGTTTGGAACGAGCAGCAGCAAGCATAGGCCTCTATGTTAATGCACACAAAACGGAATATATGTGCTATAACCAAACGGGGGACATCTCCACTCTAGAAGGAACCCCTCTTAAACTAGTAGACAAATTCACGTACCTAGGAAGCAGCGTCGAATCAACCGAAAAGGACATCGAAACGAGGTTAACGAAAGCATGGACAACTATCAATAGGCTATCGATAATATGGAAATCAGACCTAACCGATAAAATGAAACGCAGTTTCTTCCAGGCAGCGATCACATCGATACTGCTATATGGATGCACTACATGGACGCTAACAAAACGACTGGAGAAGAAGCTAGATGGCAATTACACAAGAATGCTGCGTGCAATCCTGAACAAGTCCTGGCAGCAACACCCCACAAGACACCAACTGTACGGCCACCTGCCCCCTATCATGAAAACTATTCAAGTTAGACGAACCAGACATGCAGGACACTGCTAGAGAAGCAGAGAGGAACTCATAAGAGATGTAATCTTATGGATCCCCACACATGGCCGCGCAAAAGCAGGACGACCAGCTCGAACGTACATTCAGCAGCTATGTGAGGATACAGGATGTTGTCCTGAAGACCTACCTAGGGCGATGAACGATAGGAAGGAGTGGCGAGAGAGGGTCAGGGATATCCGTTCTACCAGCGCGATATGATGATGGTGATGATGATATATAACAATGTAAAAAGTTATATTAATTGATCGTATCATTTTTCTATAGTGCAAAAATTTGCTCAATGATGTGATTAATTCTTGATATAATTTCTTTCAAATATTGTACTTGCATATAAAATAATAATTTATTTTAGCTAATCAGAATAAGACTTAATTTGAATTTTTAAATGATTTTCCTGTAGATCTCAAACTCTAAATGTGATATTAATTTTTAAAATTTAATGCTCATTTCAATGTTAAATCATCACTGTTGTTGAAAAGAAAATCTAACGAATTCAAAGCAATGATATGGATATTTTTGCTTATCATATTTACCCAACCCTCCGCTCGGGCGGGATATGACACAAGGTCAATTTTTAAGCGGAGTTTAACAGGTTTGAATTCAGAGTTTTCCTTCTCCTAGACTAGTTGCCTCACCAAGGCTGAAGAACTCAGTCTGACCTACTATTTATCCATAGCTGGAGGGAGATTAAATGGATTCATACCTTTCCCAAGGGTATTAGTGCTATGTGAAATGCAATCAGTCTCCTCCAGGATTTGAACTTGTGTCGTCGTGTCTATTTCCTACGATGATAACCATTACGCCACGGGCAGCTTTTGCTTATAATAATAATAATAATAATAATAATAATAACTTACTCCTTAAACATAGTTGATAATTTGACAAAACCGTTCTTACTGATTTGAGATCAGAGCATGGTTTTATATAAAAATTTCCTCATAAATTGAATTACCATGAGCAGAAAATCAGGCAAGCACTGCGTGTGACTGCGTGTCTTCTGTAAGAGTTCGGATGTAACTACAAGACGCATCAGGTTAATTAGCTGCATATTTACCATCACCAGTTAATTTAGCATTGCTTGAGTGCCACGTGGACCAGTAGTTCAGTAGTACAGTTTCGGCTCTGTGGTCGCTGTTTCGATCTCCAGTGGAGGAAATCACAGTATAAATTGCTGATAAAACGTAATATGGTTCGTATATCACACGCAATGCTTGCCTGATTCAATTCATAATTACTGTATGTAAAAAAATATGTATGGTTAGAATTTCCATTTTAATTAAAAATAATGAAATATTGCATAAATATGTTGCCTGATCGTTTAATGTATCAATTTGGTTACCAAAAATATTTAACGATCTGTAAAATAAAATGTCCTCTGAAGATCAAGATCAAGATGTTCTCTGAAGATGAAGAAACATCAAAAAACATGTAAGCGTATAAACTTGACTGTATAAAAATATTCCTTTATTCTCAAACCTTTTTAACTTGTTTCAAAAAGCAATATGGGTCATTGAAGGAAAGTTCAGTCTCTACTGCCATGTCAGCAACATCAGCTCGGCAAAAACATAACAAAATAGGAGAAATTATTTTTGAAGCGTGTCTTTTATAAAGACAACATGCAAGCTCCGATAAATTTCTGACAAAATGCGTTGTAACTAGTAGTCACAACAGGGAAATAAATCCATCACTTGCATCTGGTGTAACGCAGACCTCCAACCCCTATTACCTAATTTGTGATTAACTGATTTTAATGTCATATCAACCCATCAAGGACTATGTAATGTTTACAGGTTAAGGAATCGCATTGACTGTATGTTATCTTTACATTTTTTATTTAGTCA
This sequence comes from Sepioteuthis lessoniana, assembly GCA_963585895.1. NCBI lineage: Eukaryota > Metazoa > Mollusca > Cephalopoda > Myopsida > Loliginidae > Sepioteuthis > Sepioteuthis lessoniana. The sequence goes on from CAUZXS010002263.1 coordinate 108,611, forward strand.
TTTCTTAAACGGCTTTTAAGTTTGTTTTTGCTTTTTTGTTTTTATTTTTTGATTTTGTTATTTCTTTTTTGTTCCTTTTTATTGCCCGCGATCTTATCGAATAGGAATGCTTTTTAAACAGATTTCAAGAATGCTGCGTGCAATCCGGAACAAGTCCTGGCGGCAACACCCCACAAGACACCAACTGTACGGCCACCTGCCCCCTATCACGAAAACTATTCAAGTTAGACGAACCTGACATGCAGGACACTGCTGGAGAAGCAGAGATGAACTCATAAGAGATGTACTCTTATGGATCCCCACACATGGCCGCGCAAAAGCAGGACGACCAGCTCGAACGTACATTCAGCAGCTATGTGAGGATACAGGTTGTTGTCCTGAAGACCTACCTAGGGTGATGAACGATAGGGAGGAGTGGCGAGAGAGGGTCAGGGATATCCGTGCTGTCAGCACGAGATGATGATGATGATGATGATTTCACTTATACAAGGAAGTACTAGAGGTGCTATGATGTCGGGTCAGAGAGGCCATGATGATAATGGTAATGATAGGGTTCTTCAAAAACCTCATTTCTCAGAAGAGGAGCTTTGGCATCCAATGCAGTTTGGTGTATTACCCAGGACACCCCTTTATAGGGGGTTATTATCCCTCAACAAGGAATAATTTCCGTGTATACTTTATTCCACCGTCAGTGATTCATTAATTATAAGCCATTGTCCAAATTGTATCAAATCATCAATATCATTACATTTCACATAACACTAATACCCTTGGGAAAGGTATGTATCCTATTATTCTCCCTCCAGCTATGGGTAGATAGTAGGACAGACTGGGTTCTTCAGCCTTGGTGAGGCAACTCGTCTAGGAGAAGGAAAACTGTGAATTCAAACCTGTTAAACTCCGCTTAAAAGTTGACTGTGTGTCATATCCTGTCCGAGCGGAGGGGTTGGTAAATATGATCAATATCATTCTTAATAGAATTCTTTATAGAACGATCTTAACGTTATAAACAAACGTTAGTCTCATTGTAAAAGATTTGATAAGTCACATTTTTAAAAGAGTTGATCAGCTTATTATATTTTTGTGTAAAAGTTATTCTTCAGCTATTAATGAGTCGGTCTGCTCCGCCTCCGTTTCTATTCCTCCATCAGTTTTACTTGATGCAACATGACTTAAATTGAAATTTCAAATGATGAGTCAAATTAGTGTGGTAATTAGATCTGAAACATTTTTCCTAATTGTTTCTCTATTTTCATTTTGATAGTAGTCTTGAGTGCAAGTAAAGCCGTTGGGATGAAAGGGTTATTCTTGGGTGAGGAAAAATCAAGTTTTCTCATTTTCTAGCAATTATATTGCTTTTTTTGTATTATTTATTTATTATTTATTTAAAAAAGAAACAATGAACAAGTGATTAAAAGGCAAGATAGATAGATAGATAGATATATTAGGGTAGAAAGAAAGAAAGAAAGAAAGAAAGAAAGAAAGAAAGAAAGAAAGAAAAATTAGGATAGTAAAATTGGGAAAGAAAGAAAGAAAGAAAGAAAGAAAGAAAAATTAGGATAGTAAAATTGGGAAAGAAAGAAAGAAAGAATAGGATAGAATAGTTCAATTTAATTAGAAAGTAAAAGAAACAAAGAAGGATAAGGACAGAAGTATAGTAATTGGAAAAAAGAAGAAAGAAAGAAAAAAAAGAAAAATGTGGTTTTCAAATGTCTGAGTGAAGAAAAGAAGAAAAGAAAGAAAGAAGGAAAATTGAACGGAAATATATGTTGTTTTTTTTTTGTTTTTTTTTTTTTGTTTTTTTTGTATTTTTTAAAATATCACTTTGAATACTTGTAAACAGAAAGGAAATATGCTGAAATGCAGAAAGAAGCGGAAAAAAAGAAAAAAGTTTGAATGGAAATTTATAATAAAAGAGTAATAGAAAAAGAGGGACAAAATATTGTGACGGCAAATTGACTAAAATCCCAAAACGGGACTTTATTTTCGCACGTGTGAAGACGGGGCAGGTTGGCACTTGATACCCTATAGAATAAGTCCTCGTTCAGAGTTTTTCTCTCAGGCATATAAGACCTGGCATATTACGTGAGGGATCAATTTTTAGAGCCAGACTGACCGCCGCTGGCAAGGGGTTCCAAATTTCACACTGTCATACACCCACCAGGCCGCTAAACTTCCTTCCCCTCGACAATGGAAGATAATGAGCCTATAGGTTTTAGTCGTAATAATATTATATTGTAGTAGTCGGCAACTCCGGTTTCCCGTGTGATATTTTTAAGGAATTAATAGGACAATTCTAAGCAAGATAACATAAGGCGAATAGAAGCTGAAAAGAAAGCATGAAATAACAACATAGACCACATGGTAACATAAAAATACATGAATTCCTTTACTACAGTTATATACACTCTCAAAGTGTCAAAACATATAATAATTGGGCAGTCCACGAATATAAATGTCTTTTCTTGACTTTTGTCTTTCTTCAAGTTGAGAGAGAGAGAGAGAGAGTGGTATACAAAATTTGGGTATAAAGGAAAATGGCCCCAAAGTTACTTATCTTATTTTTCGACGGGGTTCCACTGGAGAATCTTTCTTCTTTCACGGGCTAATAGACTTTGTTCTATTTTTTTACACTGGCTTGAAGAACCTGGGGTCCTTCGTGTCTCAGTAATTCTTTCGTCTTCCACCCGGAGTAAAATGGCTATGGTTCGTCTGCCCGCTACGGACCCTGCTCAAAAACTAATTTTCTTACTATTTACTTCCGCTGAGGGGAGGGAGTCCCCACTTCCGTTTTGGGGTCCCGGCCAATCATTTGGCTTCTCTCTTCTTCCTCTTGGTGTCCGGCGACCTGGGTAAGGTCACCAAGTACCAACATCTGTTTATCCCCTCTGTGACCTACATTCTTCCTTAACGATCACTTTTTTTGACGGCTTGATACTGTCAATTCAAATACGAGGAGTAGTAATTTTATCTCCCTCCTCCCAGTGGGATATCGCGTGACAATATGAAACATTTATGATGACGTATAAAAGAAAAAAAATAATCAGTTATTATTATAATTCAAATCAATGGGAGTAAAAAACAATTTTAAAAAGAAATCCATTCCTAAATTATCTCTTATGTATTGGATGTCTCAATATACAGGGAACCCGAGTGACTACTAATAATAGGGTGTTCTTTTTTGTTTCATATTTGAAAATAGCATACTATGAGAAATACAATATTAATCCTCGCTCATAACACCTTCGACAAGGGAGGGAAAATATTTTTCGTCACTACTTATTTGGAGACAAAATCATTCAAAATTCTCTCAAAACAGACGCAATGCATTAATATGATAATGATTTATAACAGAGACAAAAAACTCAACAAAATTTTTACATGTCCTGGAAGCTGATATTATAACAATAACGAAAAACAAAGGATGCATTTTTTACAGGACGTATTTCAAATGACTTATTACGTTTGTTTCAGTCATTAATAATTATCATATAAATAGGTTGCATTAATTTTGAGACACCCTAGATAATTTTTTAAGTGTTGAGTTTCTCTTTAAAAAGAAAGAATAAAAATAAAATCTCTACAGCGAGTTTAGAACTGTTTTATTTTCATCAAAATTTACTAGTATATTCAAGAAAAATGTAAATGTACAGTATAAATATTTTTATTGGGACATCAATTCATCAAATTACAAGCCTCTCGATTTAGTTAACCAGTTCGCATACCTTGGCAGCAATATCTCATCTTCTGATGGTGATGATAAAAGACTCATCGGTAAAGCATTGACTGTAATCGACAGATTATCGACCACATGGAAATATGATATATATAGAATAGAATAAAATGAGAATTCTTCCAAAATGAAGCCGTGTAGATTACTTTATGGTTCCACCACTTGGACTCTTATGAAACGCTTGGAGAAAAATCTTCATGGGAACGACTCATGAATGAAGCGTGATGTTTTCTACAAATTCTCGAAGCAATACCCAACAAAATAGCAGTTGTACGACAACTTATCTCCTATCACACAAACCATTTAAGTAAGTCGAATAAGATATGCTGAACTCTGAAAGTGAACACAAAAAACGATGCTTTCCTATAATGTCCTACACATGGACACACGCGAGTTGACTGACTAGCAAAACTTTACATCCGTCAGCTCTGTGTGGACACTGGATCACATCTTCAGGACTTCCTAAGAGATAATGGCTGAGAGAGACATTGGTCTTCACATAACACACAAAGTGGTGAAAACATTAACTCTTTGTCAGAATTCCAAAGTAAATATGCAAATTTCGTTTGTTTACACAAGGATGTGATAAAATCTTGAGAAAGTATGGCAGATAATCTTAGTACACGCTATCTCGTCCGTGCCTCTAAAACGAAGACTTAGAAAAATTGCATTTACGACGAGTAATGTAACTGGGTAATCTTTTGGGAGAAAGAAAATGAAAAAATGTGCTGATAAATAATAGCTACATGTATTAACAGGACAATAAATACCTTAAAAGCTTCCTATATAATACCCCTGGCAAAAATTATGGAATTAGCAGTCACAAAATGGTTTTGTTTGGTTCGGTTTTATAGCATATCAACAATTGTTGGGGATTCAATGCCAAATCCTGTTTATATATATATATATATATATATATATATATATATATATTTGTAAACGCATTTTGTACATATACAGTTAGATGATCAAACAGTTCTACAAGTCAACAAAATTTAGATGGTTCAAAGCATTGCTATGTATCACTAACAATTCAATAAAACACAAGTTCTCAATATGCATTTCTAAATGATCACATTGAGTTATATATTGACCCTCGACCGAGCCGTCAGTCAAGAGATGCACCTGTGTAAATAAGCGGAAGAACAGCGAAAGCAGGTGCGCGTTAGGAAATAATATAACCAGGTGCCCGGGCGGTTCAAGTCAGTTGGAGACAGGATGCCAAAGTGAGAACCAGCTTGCAGACTGAGGGCTTTGCAGTCGTCAGTGACCCACGGTTGAGCAACCCCAGCCAAGATGAGGAAGAAGTGCTGCTATGGTCGAGAGATGAATTTGGGTCAATATAGCAGTCTATCCTTGTCTTCACTCATTTTTCACACACAAAAAATATCACCCTTACTAAAATAAAGTGTGAAAGATTTATATATTTATAAAGAAATGTATTCGTTCGTTATTGAAGTCGTCATTATCGGTTGATTGTTTCCGCATATATTTGTATATGTATATGTGCAGTTGTATGTGGCTATACAACAATTGTTCTATTTCAAGAGTATTGTTTTGTATCACTAATATTTCAATCAAACATGCGGCATGTGTTTACACAAAGTTAAATGACGAAACGTTTCTATTTCTAACAATTCAGTTTAGTATAATTCATTTAATTCCCCCAAGTTTAAATGTCAAATAGTTCTATTTGACCCATAGATAGGACTCTATCAGATGCTACCACTCCAGGCCCGAGTAGACCTGGAAGCGATGGCCATGAAGGAAAATTCCACATTCCCTAAAGCTGCAGTATTACTGGAGCCTCATCATCAGATTGTATAGTGTCATGTCCAGGAGGGTCGTTTGGGGGTTTACCTCTTCAGAGATTCCATCGGTGTATTCTACAGCCCCAGCTAAATGGGCATAACACACAAAGGGGATGTTCGCGAAGAATCTTTTTTAACAGTAAATAAACTACTAAGAGTTAATACACAAAACATTTTTATTCAATAGATGAACATGCTGGCTTCATAAAATATTCCCTAAATAAACTCGGCAAAATTATTAGAATTAGTAATATATTTTAACAAGCAATGGAGGTGAAAATGGAATAATCCAACATTGAAGGAAAAATTTTGGAATTTATAACAAAATCTTATAATTATACTTAGTTGCTCTTCCTTGGGCGTTTATGACAGCCTTAATTCCTTCAGGAATGGAGTACATTAATACAAAGCAATATTCTTTATCAAAGTGATTCCAACTTTCCTGAATTCCAGTAAATAGATATTCCCTGCGAAATGAAGCATTTTTACGGAAAATCTTTTTTTTTTTAATTTCTACCTTAAATTTTCAATTAAGTTTAAATTCGGAATTTTCACTTACCATGTCATTGAATTTAGATGCCTTTTCCTGAAGAACCTCATTAGTTCCCTTTTGCTCTGTGTCCAGATGCATTTATCAGCCAAAAAATGACTTCCTCATCATTAACCCCATCAATCTTTTTTTTATTATTCAGGAGTTAAATTTGCAAATGTGCATTGATTATCGAAACAATGATTACCATCTTTCCTAGTCCTTCAAATGCCAGGTACCTCCTCTGTAGGAATGAGTTGAGAAATTCATTTGTTTCCTTCAGGTATCATCGCCTTTCACAACAGTCCATGTGGATTGCCTTCTTGGATGAGTTTTACAATCCTTTCCATTGTTTCAACAGACAGTTCTATTGTCATATATCCCTACAATAAAGTAAGCCTCACCCTTACCATGCCCAACTTTTTTAAAAATTATTTACTATGCTTCACTTATATGTGACATAAAGCTAGAAGTATTGGGCACACAATTAAAATCTCTGACAATGGTTTGCTACTCTAGCTTACGTAAGGTGATCTAGATCACGTAAGGTGATCATGAACTGAAGATCGATTTGCACGTCTAGGCGTCTGAGATTTCTTTTAAATTTTAAATTACAATATCATTCCATAATTTTCCTCCAACATTTGTTCCGTTACACACCAAATAGATGGTTGTAACATTACACGGCGCAAATAGTAGTTTCTGACGCTACGGTGTTTAAATGGACATTTGTGCTACTACGGTCCCAAGAGACGTTTGTAATACTACAACTACTACTGATACGCATAGACATTTGCACCATCACGTGCCGAACAGGTTTATGTGTGTTCGCTGCGTCTTAAGTGTCAGTTGAACCCCTGTTTTAACCTCATCGTGAGAAAAAGTGACTAACACATCAGAAATTATAACACCATCTTGTTTCGTTTACACTAAAGTTTATTCCCGACTACATATTTTAGTTCTCGTTGAGAAGAAAGAAACAGTGTATGAAAACTCAGTCGATCTCGTTAGGTAGACAAAGAGAAACAAAATTTCATGAGTAGAGAGAGAGAGGGAGAGAGAGAGAGAGAGAGAGAGAGAGCAGTGAAAGACCTTGAATTATTTTTCTCGTTTTCTGTTATAGTTGTAACACAAGCGTGTTCACTGGTTTCGTCTGGCGTAATACACATTTTCATACCTCACCCCAACATGGGTTGCCCAAACTTTCGGCTGTTCTCACATCGCCGTCACTGGTATTCAACAATAATCTTCACAATGTCGCATCCGCTTGCCAAATATTCCTTTTTCCGTTTTCTATCTTGTGCCCATTGCTCTAAAGGGATTTTTGTTTGAGTTCCCTTCTGCCAATCAGAACTTGCCGATTGGCTGCTGATATGTTTCTCTTTTTAACTAGGGCAACTGCTGCTATGATGATCTTGATTTAGGGAACCGACCTTTCTCCCCCTCATTCATTTATCCTTTTTCATATATATTCCTTTCTTTTCCACCGTCTCGTGGTGGACCAGTAAATTTCACTAGGAAACAACTCACAATCAACCAGAGTCCCAAATCATTTTACACACTGAGTCCGTCCATATTTTCCTCTGCATGGTTTAGTAAAAAAAAACAACATACTATTGATTTAAATAATTTAGCCTTCTTAGTAAAAAGAATATTTCGTGAAGCCAAAAATTTGGCAATTAAAGAGAAATATTTTGCGTCAGTTATTAGTTTATTTACAGCTCGATAAAAAAAAGCAACAAGTTAACATGCTCTAAGTGTGTTAATTCCATAGAAGTTGCCAGAGGTTATAGACAGCCGGATAAAATGAAGGATGTCATTTGAAGAGGACTGTATATGTCTATTAACAGTTATAAAATATGACATTTGTAGAAAACTGTATATTTTGTGCACGCTTTAGAAGATTATTTACAAAATCAGTGAAAGTTTGCGAAAATACCTCTGTGATCCAAATATTAAAATATATATATATGAATGTTACAGTTATGTGTAAAAGACAGTTGTTTGTAAATGTGCAATTTCTTTTGACGGCTAACATTTTTTTTTTAAGTAATCATATCTAGATGTAGCCGACCATGTTTACTTGGATATTCCAGACCTGCTAAAACTCCACAACTGATATTCAATACTTGTCTTTAATTGGAATCATTTTGAGATGAAGCTTCCTAATCTGAGAATTATTTTTTTCTATTTAGTTTTATTTAGTTAGTTTTTGTGTTGTTTCTTCTTTCACTACGTTTCGGCCAAATTTCACCTCTGGCCTTCTTCATGTGATTTACTGCGACCTTGGATAGGAATGCTGAGTCTTGTAACCATATCCCCAGTAATTACTGCCTTCCAATCTATCGTACCACGTTTTTGACCAAGTAAATTTCTGGCCGGCTTGGGTAGGATTTGAAACCGCTATCTTCTGACAATGCTCACCTGGAACCGTAGAGACTCAACGCCTCTATCCGCTGCGCCATGGATTTTTTGGTCTTATAAATCCTTATCTGGTCTTCCAGTGTCGGGTCCGTACCGAATTTTTGTACTTGTCTTTAATTGGAATCATTTTGAGATGAGGCTTCCTAATATGAGAATTAATTCACCTGAAGAAGGCCAGAGGTGAAATTTGGCCGAAACGTAGTGAAAGAAGAAACAACACAAAATCTACCAAGAAGACGACAAAAAGTCCGCAATAAATAAAAACAATTAATTCTTTGATATTCAATAGCATTAATAGTTGTACTTATCATTTTCACTGGTGCTATCAATAGCAAAATTGAGCAAAAACTTTATTATCTTGAATAATAGCCTTTGTTTTTGTATAGGCTATACGGTAATACTTAGAAAATATTGGTTAATCCAAATAATTGCTCTAACAGCTAAACTATTAAAATCCATTGGTTTTCAAAAGCTGAAATCGAATCTACCAATCCATCCATACTTCTGTTTCTAATTTTCTCTCAACGTTAATTCTATAATGATTGTTTTTACACTTGTAGTATGATTAGAATTTATTTATTAATTGATTCATCTTCTTTTCGGATAAAAAATTGTGTTGTATAGCCATGATAATCTCAATAATATAATAATACAGGCGACTTCTGTCATTCCTGATACGAACTGGTTTATTTCTTTCTGCCTTCAGCTCTTGCAGACAGGAAGAGAGAGACACAGATCATAAGAGCCTATGATAAACATACTATCTTGACCCCTTCCCACGTGGCTCATCTTGAAGTGTCTAAGTTCTAAACTCATCTCTGCCGGTCGAGACTCAAATTGATCTGATCTTGTCAGATTCGAAAAAAAAAAACAAAAAAAAACGGCGCGTCCAGCCCCATTTCTTCTATTCTGACAGATGATGATTTTCATATCCTTTCCGCACGAAAGGGGCAGTGCATTGTCTGACTACAACACCTGAACCAAGAGACACCGAGTAGTTCAAAGTCTTACCAAAGTAAATAATACAATATAATTAACGAAAAATGATTAATATAATTAATTATTACCTTAATTTTATAACAGGTGTTAAGAATTATTACTATCTATTTCAATTTGTATTTTCTTACAGCTTTTAATTTTTAGATTTGTTTGTTTTCGCAATTCTTTGGTATCGCCTTTCTACGAAAGCGAGGAACAATTTCAATAAGTATTTGTAGTCGTCGACAACAGAAGATTGACTACGACTGTCAATGTTCGTATCTCACGAGTGTTCGGAGAATGACTATATACTGCATCTAATGGTGAGGCATAAGTTCTGAAGCTCTATGGAGTGTAGAGTACTCCTTCATTCCCATTATTCCCATGTCCAGTCTGACTCGAATTGGTAGTACTTATTAGATTCCCTTTACAAACCAAGGATAAGCATTATGTTGAAATAATTACTTGGAAACATAATTATTAGAATTAGATAAGAATACTTGAAACGATAAAACTGCAAGTAAATTATTTATGTTAGATAGGAATACCTAATATCATATAACTGTCTTCAAAATTATCTTTATATGTAACGACACAAAAAGTAAGAAGGGACAATAAATGCCATTCCGAAACCTCTAGTTATGAAATAACCTTAAACGAGTCGACATTCCGTAAAAATCTATAATCTAATAATCAATCTGGTTTTGGAACCAGAATTGAACCATATGTTTGTTGACGGTATGGAAAAGATTAGTTGATATAGGGAGTAATTTTCCGATGTTTTACATTCAATTTTTAACAATTACAAGCCTTTCGATTTTGCTTCTCGCTCTTTTCTTTCTTTCTTTCTTTCTTTCTTTCTTTTTTTTTTTTTTTTTTTTTTGAGAAACAAAACTATCCTAGCACCTTAAATCATCAGAATTAAATCTGCGTTTTAAAACGGTTTATTTTATTAACATAGTTGAATAATAGATTATTCCAAAACACACTTTAATGTTTAAAATAACAAATACTGAAATTATTTTTGCACTAAATGATAAAAAAGAGTAAGTTCACCACGTGTTATTATTGTTTTTTCCCTGCATTCTTCCTTGTTGTCTGTACATCTTGTGAGAGATTTTCTACGCAAACTTAACTGCAACATTAGAAAGGCGGAACTTTTTTTTTCCACAGACTATTAAATCCAGAACACATTTACCTGGTATATTTGTTGTTGTACTTAACATCAAAGGATTCTTTCCAAGATTAAAAAAATATGTTTCAGGATTTGATAAAGAAGAGAGCACTAAAATGATATGAGGTTTAAAAGAAGCTGAAATGAAATTAGGCTTTTAAATTAAGATACATCACAAGTAAAAACAAATCATCAACAATTTAAATTGAAAATTCTAACTAAGAAAAAGTTTTTGAAAAAAGCTGATCAACTTACGAGTTATGTCAAACGAAAGAAACAAGGTCCACTTTCAAATGTTTTAGAACGTTCAGAATAAAAGGAATTGGACAAATGAATAAAAGAATAAATGAAAAAAAAATCCGATAAAATATATGGTGATGATTCGAACTAAGTTTTCAAGAAGAGAAATGAAAGGGGAAAAAAATTTAGCCTGAAAATTCGAAATTTTTTTTAAAAGCAAAGAAGGAATGGTACTATACGATATTTGAAAAATAGACTTAAAACGTTATCTTTTAAGCAATCTAGTATATTGAAAAAGCTGAGGGGGAAAAAAGACGTAGCTTTGATAGCAAATGTAAAAACAAGCATCGGTCGTAAACAAGAAACACTGTTTTAAGTAACGTAGTATTTCAAGAGAGACAGAAAATATTATTTCCAAAAAATCATTTGATATTTACTAAGTTCACCCAGGCCTTCTGTTAGTGTTATGGTTCACGGGCTGGCTTTTCTCAACTTTTGTTAAGCCAAACAATTCTGATTTAATGACTAAGCGCTTCGCGTAGCTGATCGAGTGATTGATTGATTTTTAATGGCATGCCAACTCGTCACGAGTTATTTTATGTCTAAAGATTGGTTAATTGTATACGTTTATACTAGTACAGTTAGTGTAGATTTTAAAGGTTTGGTTTGGTTTCTTTGTTTAAAGGCATATCAACCTTTGTATGTTATTTAATGCCAAAGCCATTCTCCTAGAAGAACACTTCACTGACTTGTGTCAAAGATCATTACTGATTGTTTGATTTATTGATTTTAACGGCATGTCAAATTATGTCTGATATTTTATCAATATACATCCATCCATCCATACATCCATTTATATATATATATATATATATATATATATATATATATATGGATGTATGTATGAATGGATGTATATTACAGCTATTTTAATTTTTTCTGATATTCTATCATCCATCAATCCATACATACGTACATACATACATACATATATATATATATATATATATATATATATATATATATATATATATATATATATATATATGGATGGATGGATGTATATTGATAAAATATCAGAAAAATCAAAATAGCTGTAATATAAATCACTGAAGTAAAACAGATGCTTTAAAATTGAGAAATAATGAAGAAAATCAAAACATAGTTTAGAATAAGAAAAACCGCAGTTATTTTTCTATCAAATAATTATTTCATTTTCAGAAAACCCTAATCGACCGTGAAATCTCAAACTGCTATCTTTGAAAATTCATTGATTACATATATTTTGGCGTTATTATTTCTTCGATATTTTTTGGGGGCGGGGGAAATAATCTTGCTTGTAATTTAAAGAACCAACTGCACTTGGCCAGATTCTATCTGCAATTACACAATGCATAAATTGATTACATCAAGGAGGTGCCCGTGGTGTAATGGTTATCGTCGTAGGAAATGGACACGGTGACACGAGTTCAAATCCTGGACGAGACTGATTGCATTTCACATAGTACTAATACCCTTGGGGAATGTATGAGTCAAATTATTCTGCCTCCAGCTATGGGTAAATAGTAGGGCAGATTAGGTTCTTCAGCCCTGGTGAGGCAACTAGTCTAGGAGAAACAAAAAAAAATCTGAATTCAAACCTGTTAAACTCAGCTTAAAAATTGACCTTGTGTTATATCCTACCCGAGCGGAGGGGTTGGTAATTATGATAAATTGATTACATCAATGGAGAACAGCAGAAAAAGAAAAATATCGTCCGCTACCTGTGCAAGACGATGAAAGTTTCCAAATCAGTTATAATTCCTAAAAGCAGTTACCAACCACTCTTTTATTTTTAAAGTTAGAATAAAGAAGTTCGTAATCTTTATATTTCAAAGTCATCATTCCGTTTTTCTTTTTTCTTCTTCTTCTTTAATTGTCGATATAGAAAAGAAACCTTCGGCTTTACATTCTTCCTAATATCAAATTATTATCTTTTCTGAAATTCTCTCAAGATGGATATTTTTAACATTCTTATTTCGTAATATCTTTTCTGAAATAATAATGCGATCGACAACCAAAAGAACCAACAATAATTGCCAGTTCCTCTTTGGTATTTCTCCATGCATCACTCGACCGGGAATTTGAGGGAAAAAATGGAAGGTGTCATCTACTGCTATTGCAAGATTAGTAACATTTCCGTATCCGACTTAATTCTAAAAATCAGTTATCTACCTTTAGTTTATTTTGTTTTGTTTTGTTTATTTGTGAAGTCTTTGTCATTCATATTTCAAAGTCACCATTCAGTATTATATTTTTATTTTTCATTTGTGTCGACTTCACGGGAAACGCTTTAATATCTTTCTTTAAGTAATTTAATAGGAATATCATCAATTCAACAACTACACATAAAAAAAAAGAAAAGAGATTTATTCGGAAAAGTAAAAAAAAAAAAAAAGTGTTAAACACCAGAGCTGTAAAAGGAGGTAAATACTGAGAGAATAATTATATTAAAATTACAGTCTACAGTTTATTGCGGAATAGTAACAAACGAAAGTTGTGTAAAAAGGAGACAGATTGTCAAAGTAAAGAAAATACAAATAAATAATTACAGTTGCCATTTGTTTGTTTCTTTATTTAGGCCTTTTTCAGCTGTGATAAACAAAGTGGAGACGAAGACTACCAAGATTTATTTCTTGATATTTTTTCAAGGAAATATTTGTCATACGTCCTGGAACGAAGTAAAAATGTTCATAATAATAGAGTTGACGTTGAGGAAGAGGAGAGAATGTCTACATAGGAAGGAAGCCTTGAATTGTTCTTTATAGTGAAAATGTTTATTTTCACTAAAATGTTAGCAGAAAAATATACACTTGCATATATATATATATATATATATATATATATATATATAAATATATATATATATATATGTGTGTGTGTGTGTGTGTGTGTGTGTGTGTGTGTGTGTGTGTGTGTGTGTGTACACGCTTGTGCGTGTGAGTGTTTCTGTTACTGAAAGTGTGTCTATATATCTGTTTCTGTGCCAATCAATCTATTAATATCTATGCAGACGTGGGAAGAGCTGTGAATATATATATATATATATATATATATATATATATATATATATATATATATATATATATATATACGTCTTCCCGGTGGTTGAGCATACACTGGCGAAGGAATTGACGGTTGCCACTTGCGTAATGCAAAGCTCTTCGTATGAATTGAGCACTCTGGGACCCGGTAATGCAAAATGTAAACAAACGTAAGCACCTACATAATGCCTTATAATTCCTGAGCTGACGTATGTTGACTGTTGGCTGAGCGGTATGATAATAAGATTAAGTTGGGTGGATTTCATCCCCAGTTTGAAGCGCCCTACGTGTCTAGCCACGCTGAAGAGTTGTTCTACAACGAAACAGTCTATGACGATAGATAGATAGATATGTGCATATATCAGAACACCCAGTGCTTTAGATATGAGCATGTCAGTATGTGTTTGTGTATGTGCGTTTGAGTGTGTGGGTGAGTGTACATTCATTAGCATAGAGAATTAAAAGGTTACAGAACTGTGGATATTAACCAAACATTGGCATCATGGTTAGAGTGTTCGTCAATGGCCCGGGAGACCTTGATTCTAATCCCAGGTCAAGTCATACCAAAGACTCAAAAAATGGTACTTAATGCCTCTTTGCTTAACACTCAGTATTATAAGGTACGGATCAAGGGTAAAGTGGAGAAATCCTTGGAAAGGAGTAGCGCCCTCCCCTACACCTTGGTGTAGTAGCTATCACCAACTTTATTTATTTACTTACGTATCTATAAGAAATACATTCATATATAAAAACAATGGATCCTATTGCCCATCTCCAGTTCGGTGGATGATTTTGGATTACCTACACAGGGGATTTGTTAACATTGGTGTTGTTTTGCATAGAACCAGCCAAACATGTTGGATAAGCTGGTAAAAGAATGCTTAATCAATATATCTATCAATCTAAAACAACTTCTTGCTGTGACATAATAAACAGTAGATAGCAAACACTCACACCTATATATATATATATATATATATATATGAACGCCTGTGTGCATCTGTGCGTTTTATGCTCACATGGTGTGAGTGGGTGTGTGGTTTGTATGCCTCTCTTTTTGACTATTATCGTGTGTGGGTATAACAACGAATTTTCTGTTTCTATTTAGGATATTATATATATATATATACTATAATTGCTTCAAATATGCACACCTATTATTTAGTAGGTATTATATATATATAAATGCAAATATCTTGGAAAAAATTGGTGCTTTGTTAGAATAAGCATTACTTGGTTATATATATATATATATATTGTCATCCACAGACAGACTGTTTCGTTCTATCAGAACTCTTCAGTGTGGCTAGACCCGCAGGACGATCGAAGCCGGGATCGAAACCCGTCTAACTTTACGATAGATTAAGGTTTCAGACCACACAGCTACAAGCGGACTACGTTGGCTAAGGGAATTTTAAGGTATTTTATTTTTAGCAACAGCAGCAGCAGCCTTTTGTTTACATTTTTTAATACCCTATCGGCTACCAGAGTGCTCAATTCTTACGAAGAGCTTTGCATTACGCTAGGGGCGGCCGACAATTCCTTCGCCAGAGTGCTCAACCCCCATGGGGGAGCGTATATATATATATATATATATATATATATATATATATATATATATATTGTTGAGATGTCTTTCTGTGTACAGAGAGATATACTGAGAAATAGTGAAAGAATTAAAGATGGGATGACGGAGAAAGTTTAGATAGCAACTTTCTCTGATGTTTAATGTTTTAATCGGATACCAAATTCAGTGATAGATGCAAAGCAGCAAACGCATACAAACATGCATGCATCCAATACACAACCACACACACACACACACACACACACACACACATATATATATATATTTATACGTAGAGATAGCTAACTTTTTATATACATTTTTCCTGTTCATGTGTGTACTCTAAGAAGTTTTTAGATTTCCGTTTCATTTTTACGTTCTCTGTGTTAACATCCCTATTGTCGGAAATCATTATTCAAAATATTTATCCTACCGTTGGTATGGGAAACTGCAAAAGCCTATACATTAAAAAGAAATGTAGAAAACTTTTCCACTTAACCCATTCATGCAAAAAAAAGTAAAATAAAATCAATAAGTACATAACTAAACTGTATCGAAAAGGTAATTTTAAAAATTGCGCACAATGTTAAGGTATTCAAATCTTACTTCCTATATATATATATATATATCTTATTTTCCATATATATATATTATCATTATCATATCGCGCTGGTAGCACGGATGTCCCTGACCCTCTCTCGCCACTCCTCCCTATCGTTCATCGCCCTAGGTAGGTCTTCAGGACAACATCCCGTATCCTCACATAGCTGCTGAATGTACGTTCGTGCTGGTCGTCCTGCTTTTGCGCGGCCATGTGTGGGGATCCATAAGAGTACATCTCTTATGAGTTAACCTCTGCTTCTCCAGCAGTGTCTTGCATGTCTGGTTCGTCTAACTTGAATAGTTTTCGTGATAGGGGGCAGGTGGCCGGACAGTTGGTGTCTTGTGGGGTGGTGCTGCCAGGACTTGTTCAGGATTGCACGCAGCATTCTTGTGTAATTGCCATCTAGCTTCTTCTCCAGCCGTTTTGTTAGCGTCCATGTAGTGCAGCCATATAGCAGTATCGATGTGACCGCTGCCTGGAAGAAACTGCGTTTCATTTTATCGGTTAGGTCTGATTTCCATATAATCGATAGCCTATTGATAACTGTCCATGCTTTCGTTAACCTCATGTCGATGTCCTTTTCGGTTGATTCGACGCTGCTTCCTAGGTAAGTGAATTTGTCTACTAGTTTAAGGGGAGTTCCTTCTAGAGTGGAGATGTCCCGCGTTTGGTTATAGCACATATATTCCGTTTTGTGTGGATTAACATAGAGGCCTATGCTTGCTGCTGCTCGTTCCAAACTATGCAGAAGTGTTTCAGCTTGGTCAGGTGTATTTGCCAGTATCGCTATGTCATCGGCGTAGTCAGCGTCGGTAATTGTTGTTGCGGGGTATCTTCTGCTTCTTTTCTTCGTCAGTTCGAAGCCATTCTCTTTGATTTTGTCAATCGATGTTCTAAGTACGTAGTCTAGACAAATGATAAAGAGGTACGGGGCCAGCGTGTCCCCTTGTAGTACTCCTACTACAATGTCAAAGTATTCTGTGTCTCCATCCGGTGATCGTACTTTTACTTTAGTGTTTCTATAGAGAATCGTTATTGCCGCTACGGTTTCTTTAGGTATGCCGTACGCTAGTAGGATTTGTTCCATCTTTCCTCTGTGAATGGAATCGAAAGCCTTGGTAAAGTCGACAAATATTAATGTCGCTTGTAGGTTCTTTTCCCGTACACCTTCAAGGATTCTACGGATGGTTAATATTTGTGAGGTCGTGGATCAATTTCTTCGGAAGCCATTTTGGTTTTTTCTAAGTATGTTGTCGATTTTGGGTTCTATGCAGTTTCGTAGTTGGGCATTGTAGATTTTGGCTGCTATGGATGTAAGTGTTTTGCCTCGGTAGTTTTTGGCTAATCCGAGGTCCCCCTTTTTAGGGAAGGGGAGTATGTATCCCTTTATCCATCTATTGAGTTTTGATTGTATACAGCGTTGCAGTGTCGGAGCTGTATGTCGTCGAATTGTCTGGTCTTCCATACTTCCGGGGGAATTTCGTCCAGCCCTGCAACTTTCCTATTTTTAATTTTTCTGAGAACCGAGTCGAGTTCTTCTTGTGTGAACGGTCCTAGTTTAATGTCTAATTGTTTGCTACGTTATTCTGGTGATTGGTTCATGCGTTATTTTTGGTGGGTTTCCAAGTAAGTTTTCGAAGTGCTGTTTCCACAGTTTTATTCTTTCTTGTTGTTTTGCTGCTTTCATTTTTGCTTTGGCTGTGTTCTTTCTTCTGCTCACTTTGTTTATTTTTTGCCAGGCTATTCTAGATTGTCTATCTTCCACCGAGTCTCTAATCTTATCTATCTGATTTTGAATGTATTCTGTCTGTTCCTTTATATATATGCCTTCTAATTGATATTGCGCCGTTTTTAGTTTTAAGGCATTTGTGTTTGTTGGGTTTTTTTGATAGTTTTTGGAAGCTGTTTTCACTAGTGCACGTTTTTCTTTCACCGCTAAAGTTTCCCATGGGACTCTATATTTAGTTTTAAGTTTTGTTGGAATGTATTTTGCTGCTGCCTTCAGGTGTGCATTGACGAAATTTTCATATTCTTCGTTTGGTGTACTTTTTTCGGTCTTTTCTTGTAGTGTTTCGAATCTGTTTCTTAATTCTAATACGTATTTATCTCTTATATCTTTGTTGTTCAATAGGGCCCAGTCATAGTGTTTGGTGGTCGCTGTTCGTTTGGCGTTTTTTTCGTAGGCTTAACAGTATTTTCGCCGTGACTATTCGGTGATCGGTGGACACACCCTCAAAAGAGGAGTATGCCTCGCAATTCAATGCACTATTTTTCCATTTCTTGTTTATAAGGACGTAGTCTATCTGAGCTTTAGTATTGTTTGCGTACGTGTATGTCCATAGTTTTCCCTCCCTTTTTTGGTAGTTTGTATTGAGGCATGCTAATCTATTTTCTATCATGAAATCTGTTAGATGTTGCCCATTCCTATTTGACGTGTTGTGGAGGCTGTATTTGTTGTTTCCGTTTTTCCCGATTTGGGCATTCATGTCTCCGCCAATGACTAACATGTTGTGTTTCGGGATGCTACGCACTAATGAGGATAACTCATCGTAGAAGGTGACTAGTTCAGTTTCTTCACTAACATTGGTGGGGCTGTAGCATGAGATGATTGTTGCTCTGGGGTTGCCGTTAAAAGTAGCTGCCATCATTCTAGGTTGTATTTTCTCAACGCGTTTTTAATGCTCTAGGTCCTATAAGTAATCCTACCCCTCCTACTGCAGCGTTGACAGAGTTTTTCCATGCGGATACAGTGACGAGCGACCACCCATTGCCAGTTTCGTGATATTTGATATCTTCGGTGTGCGTGTATCTGTGTTCTTGTATGCATATTATGTCTATCTTATGTTCTTCGGCCGATGCGATTAGCTCTGGTAGTTGTCCTATGCTATTTAAGGTTCTTACGTTAAATGTGGCTATTTGTAGTGTTTGCTTGCATTTTAGTAGTTTTGATTGTTTGATCTCTGTAGCTGATTTTTCGAACACTGAGGCCAGGGCTCCAACCTCAGCAGGACGCGCCCCTTTTTTACCCGCGCGAAGAGCGATGCGGTTTGTGTATTTGGTTTGAGTGTGGGTCATGGTTATCTTTCGATGGATGTTTTATTCTCTTCTATAGAAGCCACTCTTATAGAGGAGCAGAGTAGTTCCCCGATCGAACTAACTATCCTGAGCGTAAAGTCGTCAAACTCACGTCCAGGACCCGTTTAGGTATTGAGTTTGGTCGTCCATGGGTTTATTCAAATACCTTTACGTACATCATGCTGCTTCCCATGTGTACGCAAAAAAAGGGTGGGGGGTAATTTTGATTTAAGTATTCTTAAGTTTTCTTAAGGTTTAACTTAGTTAAAGTCCAAGATTAAGGTACTTTCGTCAGACTTTCACTGGTACTGATTTTTGCTTTTTTTTGCGGTATTAGGACTTTTCCTAGGCTTTTTACTTTTAATTTTAATTTTTTCTATACTACAGTTGGGAACCTAGTAGGCTTCAGAAATTATAGAGCTTTAAAATTTTTTTTTTTCTTCTAAACTACTGTTAGGGCTTTCTTTACGAATTTTTAAACTAGGCAGAATGTTTTTGAATGTCTTCTATAATAATAGAAGAGATTCAAAAACATTCTGCCTTGTTCGCTGACATTTGGAAAGAGTCTTTATAGTAGAGTAAGCGTGTCTTTACATTTAAAACGCATAGTTTAAGCATTATTTCACAGACAAAATACAGCATCTGGGAGGATAATATATATATCATATATTAACCTATAACTGGGAGGATATCTTATTTTACACAAACCGCATCGCTCTTCGCGCGGGTAAAAAAGGGGCGCGTCCTGCTGAGGTTGGAGCCCTGGCCTCGGTGTTCGAAAAATCAGCTACAGAGCTCAAACTATCAAAACTACTAAAATGCAAGCAAACACTACAAATAGCCACATTTAACGTAAGAACCTTAATTAGAATAGGACAACTACCAGAGCTAATCGCATCGGCCGAAGAACATAAAATAGACATAATATGCATACAAGAACACAGATACACGCACACAGAAGATATCAAATATCTCGAAACTGGCAATGGATGGTCGCTCGCCACTATATCCGCATGGAAAAACTCTGTCAACGCCGCAGTAGGAGGGGTAGGATTACTTATAGGACCTAGAGCACTAAAAACGCTTAATAGCGTTGAGAAAATACAACCTAGAATGATGGCAGCTACATTTAACGGAAACCCCAGAGCAACAATCATCTCATGCTACAGCCCCACCAATGTTAGTGAAGAAACTGAACTAGTCACCTTCTACGATGAGTTATCCTCATTAGTGCGTAGCGTCCCGAAACACAACATGTTAGTCATTGGCGGAGACATGAATGCACAAATCGGGAAAAACGGAAACAACAAATACAGCCTCCACAACACGTCAAATAGAAATGGGCAACATCTAACAGATTTCATAATAGAAAATAGATTAGCATGCCTCAATACAAACTACCAAAAAAGAGAGGGGAAAACTATGGACATACACGTACGCAAACAATACTAAAGCACAGATAGACTACGTCCTTGTAAACAAGAAATGGAAGAATAGTGCATTGAATTGCGAGGCATACTCCTCTTTTGAGGGTGTGTCCACCGATCACCGAATAGTCACGGCGAAAATACGGTTAAGCCTACGAAAAAACGACAAACGAACAATGACCACCAAACACTATGACTGGGCCCTATTAAACAACAAAGATGTAAGAGATAAATACGTATTAGAATTAAGAAACAGATTCGAAACACTACAAGAAAAGAGGGAAAAAGTACACCCAACGACGAATACGAAAATTTCGTCAATGCACACCTCGAGGCAGCAGCAAAATACATTCCAACAAAAATTAAAACTAAATATAGAGTCCCATGGGAAACTTTAGCGGTGAGAGAAAAACGTGCACTAGTGAAAACAGCTTCCAAAAACTATCGAAAAAACCCAACAAACACAAATGCCTTAAAACTAAAAACGGCACAATATCAATTAGCAGGCATATATATATAAAGGAACAGACAGAATACATTCAAAATCAGATAGATAAGATTAGAGACTCGGTGGAAGATAGACAATCTAGAATTGCCTGGCAAACAATAAACGAAGTGAGCGGAAGAAAGAACACAGCCAAAGCAAAACTTAAAGCAGCAAACCAACAAGAAAGAATAAAACTGTGGAAACAGCACTTCGAAAACTTACTTGGAAACCCACCAAAAATAACGCATGAACCAATCACCAGAATAAAGTAGCAAACAATTAGACATTAAACTTGGACCGTTCACACAAGAAGAACTCGACTCGGTTCTCAGAAAAATTTAAAATAGGAAAGCTGCAGGGCTGGACGAAATTCCCCCGGAAGTATGGAAGACCAGACAATTCGACGACATACAGCTCCGACACTGCAACGCAGTATACAATCAAAATCCGATAGATAGATGGATGAAGGGATGCATACTCCCCTTCCCTAAAAAGGGGGACCTCGGATTAGCCAAAAACTACTGAGGCATAACACTTACATCCATAGCTGCCAAAATCTACAATGCCCTACTCCGAAACCGCATAGAACCCAAAATCGACAACATACTTAGAAAAAACCAAAATGGCTTCCGAAGAAATAGATCCACGACCTCACAAATATTAACCATCCACAGAATCCTTGAAGGTGTACAGGCAAAGAACCTACAAGCGACATTAATATTTGTCGACTTTACCAAGGTTTTCGACTCCATTCACAGAGGAAAGATGGAACAAATCCTACTAGCGTACGGCATACCTAAAGAAACCGTAGCGGCAATAACCATTCTCTATAGAAACACTAAAGTAAAAGTACGATCACCAGATGGAGACACAGAATACTTCGACATTGTAGCAGGAGTACTACAAGGGGACACGCTGGCCCCGTACCTCTTTATCATTTGTCTAGACTACGTACTTAGAACATCGATTGACAAAATCAAAGAGAATGGCTTCGAACTGACGAAGAAAAGAAGCAGAAGATACCCCGCAACAACAATTACCGACGCTGACTACGCCGATGACATAGCGATCCTGGCAAATACACCTGACCAAGCCGAAACACTTCTGCATTGTTTGGAACGAGCAGCAGCAAGCATAGGCCTCCATGTTAATGCACACAAAACGGAATATATGTGCTATACCCAAACGGGGGACATCTCCACTCTAGAAGGAACCCCTCTTAAACTAGTAGACAAATTCCCGTACCTAGGAAGCAGCGTCGAATCAACCGAAAAGGACATCGAAACGAGGTTAACGAAAGCATGGACAGCTATCAATAGGCTATCAACTCTATGGAAATCAGACCTAACCGATAAAATGAAATGCAGTTTCTTCCAGGCAGCGGTCACATCGATACTGCTATATGGCTGCACTACATGGACGCTAACAAAACGGCTGGAGAAGAAACTAGATGGCAATTACACAAGAATGCTGCGTGCAATCCTGAACAAGTCCTGGCAGCAACACCCCACAAGACACCAACTGTACGGCCACCTGCCCCCTATCACGAAAACTATTCATGTTAGGCGAACCAGACATGCAGGACATTGCTGGAGAAGCAGAGATGAACTCATAAGAGATGTACTCTTATGGATCCCCACACATGGCCGCGCAACGGCAGGACGACCAGCACGAACGTACATTCAGCAGCTATGTGAGGATACAGGTTGTTGTCCTGAAGACCTACCTAGGGCGATGAACGATAGGGAGGAGTGGCGAGAGAGGGTCAGGGATATCCGTGCTGCCAGCACAATATGATGATGATGATGATGATATTAACCTATAACTGGGAGGATAAGGGGGTTCATACCTTTCCCAAGGGTATTTGCCTGAAAGTGAACGTAATAGCGCGACTGGAGTACGAACTCGCTTACTATGATTCCGAAGTCCATCACTTTAAACATTACACCTCGAGGACACCCCCAGTTAAATGGTTTCAAATATAGTAAATGATTTAATACTTCTATTAACCCATAAATGGGACACTAAAAGGTACAGTATCCCTTGTTCAGAGTTGACCGGAGAGCAATGGCAACGAAGGGATATTCCATAGTCTCAAAATCTCCAAGACTGTAGCATCACCATCAGGCAGTTTATTGTCAGAAACGGGATACTCGTTGAGTCGGTGGTCTCGACAGAAATGCATTCAGTGTATTTAACAGCCCCGTCTAACTGGAGTGATGACCACCAGTGTTTATTAAGAATGACTTTGTGTGACGATACAGCTGTTCTCGCCAAATACGGGAGGGACTCCGCTTCTAACTCACTGATCGTCCCGCTGGTCGGATATAGTAATTTACAAAGCTCTTTGCTTCGATGTGGCACAAGGCCGAATGAATGGGGCGCCCAATGAGACTCGAACTCACTCGTGTAGGTTTGCTAGTCAAGCTCGCTAACCGTTACACCAACAGAGGTGCCCGCCACTGGTCGGATATATCTTCGGATGACACGACCGATTTGTTATCTGCCCACGCTGTGTTTTATAGCTGCAGTTGACAGATCAATCGCTAGTTGGAGTCACCGGTCAACGAGTAAACAAATGGGACAGCACAATTAAGAAAGTGAAAAAAATAAGAGTCCACGCCAAGGAATAGAGAACAAGACATCTTGCAAAATAATATTTAGTATATAAAAAATGTCTTTCAAAAATGATACATATATTCACCCATCCTGGAGGTGGTAAGTTTTAGTCAGAGACCAGTTCACGTATTAACCGACCACCGATTCCTTGTACAAAATTTGGGCTTTTCTGTCGATATTCTGGCGCAAGACAATCGTAAATTAGGATTATGTTTGCTTTCCACAATCGTTGGCACTACTTCACAAGTAATTATTATGTTAAGTAGGACAGACTGAGTTCTTCAGCCCTGGTGAGGCAACTAGTCTAGGAGAAGGAAAACTCAGAATTCAAACCTGTTAAACTCCGCTTAAAAATTGACCTTGTGTCATATCCTGCCCGAGCGGAGGGGTTGGGTAAATAGGATTATGTTAAGCTTCTTTACTTTTTCACAGCGTCGTATTATTGTCAGCTTTCTTCCCTTTCTATACTCAGAGCAGTCTTTTCCAAAATCAAAGACTCAGAGCTTCGGGGAAACTGCTCAACGACTCACTGGCTATCCTCGGTGCTTTACTGCTGTGAAAGACAAACCCTGTTATTTTATATACATCCTCATATGGGGTTAGGGACGGGGAAATAGAAAATATCAATATTCTACTAATTTGGGATTGTTTAAAGAATATAAATTCCACATTCGAAGTTTTATTCTAAGGTTTGGTTTGGTTTCTTTATTTAATGGAATATCAACCTTTGTAGGTTATTTTATGCAAATCTCCTAGAAGAACAGTAGTGGTACTATTTAACCCATAGCTGGGAGGATAAGGGGGTTCATACCTTTCCCAAGGGTATTTGCCTGAAAGTGAACGTAATAGCGCAAATGGAGTTCGAACTCGCTTTCTACGATTCCGCAGTCCATCGCTTTAAACCATTACACCACGAGGACACCCCTTTTTATTCTAATTTTAGAAAACCTCATTTTGTATAATCGTCTGGTGGCCTTGCTATGTCAAAACAACTCACTCATCTTCTGACTGCTTTTAATGATTATACATTTGCTTTACTTTCCCTTTTCAGTGACAATTCGCTTTCGTCAAATTCCCTTCTCATCAAAATATTGTAATTTTTATCAACACTCCATTTAAAAAACCCATTAACCCTTTAAATATTCGTGATATATTTCTATATTCTTCTAAAATCGAAATCGGTTTCTTTTTCCACTGGTTAATGAAATTTCTCTGACTGGCTTCCAACCTTTATAGTGTTAAATTTGACTTTCCAGTAACATGTACACATGTGTGTCAGCAAATAAATCAGCTTTGATGAAATTATTTTCATGTATTGAATAATGTAGTCATGAAGAAAATAAAGAGGATTTGTCTGACGTTCACAAAGAAAAGATTATGTTCACAATAGTACTATAAGAAAGCTTTGAATATAATTTACCTCAAGAAATTCATAGTGACTATTTTCTGTCAGGGTTAATTGAATATGATTTTTACTCTAAGAAGAAAACACTGGAAATAATTTTCCTATAGAATTAAGCATTCAATGAATTTACTCTATAAACGCATTGCGAACAATTGTCCTTTATATATTTTTACTCATCCTGGAATCAAAATCTGGTGATGTAAACTTTTATTGATTTTTTTTTGTGGGGGGCGTTCTTATGGACGACTGAATTATTTTTAGTATATGTCTTTATTTGTTTGTTGAGAAAACATGATCATTATCTCTCTCTCTCTCTATCTATCTCTCTCTCTCTCTCTCTCTCTCTCTCTTTGTATTCTTATCGTTCTTGGTTGGTCCTCAAGACTACATCAAGTGTCCGCTTTGAGCTTCCAATAAAAAAAGCAAGACGCAGACGATATCTCGTAGTAACTATAACAGTTGTAATCTACGCAGATTATCTATTAATTGTCGCAAATATATCTGCGCAAGCCGAATCGTAAATGCTTAGCCTGAAACAGGCAGCAAGAGACGTTGTCCTCTACGTGAACTTGCGTAAATCAGATATCTAGTGTTTTATGCAAGATGGAGATATTTTTACATTAAATGGCAATTCTCTGAAATCAGTTGACTAGTCCACATGCGTCGATAAAAATATCATACCAACTAAAAGTGATGTCAACATACAAAAGAAAGGCACCGCCTTCCTCTGACAAGTTATCGATCAAATGAAAACCTAATCGCAGTTTAACAAAAAGGAATTCTTCTAATTTGTAGGTATGTCAGTACTACCATATAGTTGCACTAAATAATCAATATACACACGGAATATTTCCTCCTAAATTATTTCTGACCTCATTCACATAACAGCACTGTCTATTTTTATCACAGCATTAATGTAATGAATGTACATTTTCCTAAGTCCATACGCAAAACTATTTTATATATATGTAACGTTGTTGTAACAAATAGAACTTAGACCCTACTGTTGTAAAACTCGACAAACGCAAGAAACTATTTTTAACTACGCAAAGGTTTATTCACAACTACAAATAGCTGTTAGTCGCCGGGAGATAGAAAGAGAGTATGGAAACTGAGACGACAAAGAAACTGGAGCTAGACAAAGAGAAGCAACATATTCTTGTGAGGAAAAAGATAGCTGACACAGACCTTGAATTATTTCCTGGTTATCCGTTGTATTTCTAAAATGGTTGTCCGCCGGGTCGAGTCTAGTCTAAGGCTCCTTTTGGAGCGCCCCCAAAACTGGGGTTCGTAAACTTTCGTCTCTTAACATTTTAGTGGCTGGTGTTAAAAAAATATATATCTTTCCCACATCACGTCTGGCCGTAACTCTTTTTAAAAACACGTCTTCCCTTAACCTCCACCTCCCGGGGACAGAAACATCCATTTCCGCTGGCTCTGCACATGCGTACACGATTTTGAACCCCCAGGTTTTTTGTAATCATTTTTAATTACCACGAGTGATTTTTCCTGGCGATTTATTTATTTATTCATTTACAATTTTCTATGAGTCGCTCAATTCCGTTACATATACATATACATATCTTCCTAAATGTTGATTTTCAGTCTTGTTTCTTCTTTTTATTCAGACTTCTCCGTTGTATTGACTTCCTTTATTTCCTTTTTTTATTTATTTATTTTTTTTTATTGCTATTTTTTACCTGCTGGGTGCTCACTTAAAGTTGTGATGAGCAACAACTTTCAGTCATTCGAGAAAACGCACCGTATTTACAAGAATTATGAACCCTCATCATCATCGAGTCACGCTGACAGCCCAGATTTCCCTCTCTCTGCCCGTCCCTATAAGCTATCGCTCCCGGCAAGTCTTCCAAACTACATCCTGTGATCGTTTAAAAACGTTACTTATCACAGGTCTTATATCTTTTTAAAAGAACAAGAGAAACTTAATAATTGTTGTGGCCTTGTTAGGGACCAGAAATAAAGACACAAGAAAGGAATTGAGTTAAACAAATATATTAACAAGGAACAGACAGTGATATAACTTATACCAGGGTTACCATCGAGACTGTTTCGGTCCGACTGCCAGGACTGTCTGCTAAGAGCAGTACCTGCTTCTATTTATAGCTGGGAAAGTTAATGCGTGCATGGGTAAATTACCATTACAGGAATTAAATGACGCAACAAGAATTGTAATCTTCTGCGACACCACCAGATAGTTTTGGGCCATATACAGGTCACTCGATGGGTGGGGATTTCTCAGTCCTTTGCAAAGGTGCAGACGGTGCATTCAAGAGCCGAAGCCCCTACTGGACAACGATTACGTTTTAATCAGAAAATCAAGCCATGTGTATGTGTTGGTGTAACTATACGTATACACATTTATTTATAGAGAAATATAACACACCGATGTACCCCTTTGCAAAATATACCTGTGTGTGTGTGTGTGTGTGTCTAAAAAGCGCTTCTTATCATTTCAATGCTGCATCGTTTATATATATATATATATATATATATATATACATATATATATATATATATATATATATATATGTATATAGGGACGCATATATATAGGTATACTAAATAGTCCTAATATACACTGAAAATATCCATAGTCACACCAAAACATACACACACATACACACGCATACACACACATATTTACATATATATATATATATATATATATATATTTGTATGAATATAAAAACTATTAATGCAAAACGTTTAAAAAATACATCGTATCCATATATGTGTGTGTGCGCGTTAATCTATGTGTGTGCATCTGTGTCTGTGTGTGCCACTGTGTGTGTCTGTGTGTGTTTTTGTGTGTGTGTGCCTCTGTGTATATGTCTTAATCTGTGTGTGCTCGTATATGAAAATAGAATTGTCCTCCGCGGTATGTCTGGTGTGGTTGAGTCGATGTGAAAAGCATTTGCACTTTTTAAACTTTCCTATCTTTTTTTATTTTTATTTATTTATTTATTTTTACTTTCTGAACAGTAAACTATCAGATGAAGCAAATCAAGTAGAAATCTCACCAATCTGTAACGGAAGACCGCCTCCGTGTTGTCGAAATAGTGTGAAGACTGATTGTGAAAAGTAAAAGTAAAAGATATACCGTCGACGCCTCCGTATCCAACACATTGGCAATACATCCTGAGCGTCTTTTTTGACCAACTCTTTGAAGTTTTCACCAAACCTCACGCGAGTTCTCGTCTCCACGTGAACGACCAATTAGGAAATTAGATTTATAAGGGATGGGTGGCAACATCTTGAACAATTTTGTAGTATTTACGTTTGTTGTTGGGAAATATTTATCTTTACTGAATTTTCTTCGATTTATTTTTCTTGTTTCTTTCCTTTTTTTTTTATATTTCTTCTTCTTCTTCTTCTTGTAGGTATTTCTTAACTAATAATTTCTTGATTTTTTTGTATCTCTTCTCTATTTCTTTACCTATGTCTGTTACTTTTTAATATATTCGTCCGAGTATTTCTAGATTTATGAAACCCTCTTTTCCCCATTTAGTCAACTTAAAAAAATTATATCGTCTTTCTTTCTTTTTTAACTCCTAAATCTCCACAATGCTTTCCGTTTCTCTTTTCTGTGAACAAACCTCGTTTTCATCTTAAATTCATTCATTTTTTCCAAGGTTTTCTCTTCCTACTCTAACGTAATCAAGGAATATGTTGTAATATGGCCATCAACCAATTTTGTATACTTAACCGTAAAGGTTGCCGATATCAGGTGATTGACATTTTAATCTGTAAACGAGGATTCGTGTCTGAATTTTTGAGTCGAACTTTGATGATTGTTATCGTTCCGGGTTTTCGAACTAATTCCTTCTTCTTTATTGTTATATTCTGCCGATATGTCCTTTGGCCTTCTCCAGGTATTTCTTGTCAAACTCGGGAGCCAAAACAGCGTAATGATTATAGGCGTTGGTTCCCAAAGTATCAAAAGAGACAATCATCTGAAGGTTGCAGGTTCAATCGTGACTGCAGGCGAGTAACAATACAGGAATACTTAACACTTGTACCTGGATATAGTTATTTGAATCAGATCAAGTGACCTCCGTGGATTAAATAAAGGACATGGTTCTAAGTTCCGTGTAGGAGTTTGACAAGAAACACCTTAAGAAGGCCAGAGGACATATCAGCCCAAACATTGTGAATATAGCAATAAAAATGAAGATATTACTCCGAAAATCCTGAATGACAAAAATGAACGGGCATTGTTTAGATTTGAATAGAATTTCGTATTGCAGTCTTAGAATTTTAAAACATAAATCTATTTTCTCGTCATGTTGCCATGACTTCAACTCGATTTGCACGCGAGTCACGTGTTTTGTATCTATGAGGAAATAAAAGACAGGACACTCGTTGGGAGGGTATCTTATCCCTCTGCAGAGAAGCAGTCGGTATATTCTACAGCCCCAGCCGACTGGGCAAACATCCATTATAGTTTCAGCGGGCACGTTACTATTTTCATTTTTCTTTTCATTTTTCATCAAATGATAGTATAAGGAAATTAGGACACGGAAACCCATTATAGTTCCAGCAGACCGTGTTAGTATTTACGCTGGAAATATTTTGAGTTTCGACTTCCAACTTGTCATTCACCAAGTAAGTTTTAAAACTGCGGCCAATTGTACGGAGTACCCAATTGTTTTACACAATGTAATAAACTTGCTTTATCGACAACATTCACTCAGCAGTCAGTTACTTCCCTAGGAAACATTCATGTTTATTTTTCTAATATTTTTTAATATCCTTTTTTTTAATCTTTGCCCTTATTTTTCTCTTTGATCTCAACCCTTATTTTTCTATCTCATCTTCGTCGGGAATTTTCTTAACTCAATATCTCATTAATTTGTATCCTATTTTATGATTCCTTTTACTAATGGGAGCTTAGATTTGGCACAAAGTCATATGGAGAACAGATATCCGTTGGTTTGACAGTATATCAACTCTTGTTACGTTTTTTAAGTCATAAATTGCTCTTGTTCTAATGACCTATGATATCCGATAAAATAAAATAGAATTTCTTCCAAGTTCTGACAGTGTCAATACTACTGTACGAATGCACCAAATGGATGCTAACAAAATGTATATAAAATATACTGGATGGAAACTACCTAAGAATGCTACCATTTATATCAAACTAACTCTGGAAGCAAACACTCATCTCAAAAGTACAACGAGCAAGACATTCGAGGCACTGCCAGAGAAGCAAGAACGAACTCATAAGCGACGTTCTACTATCGACCCCTACACATGGACGTACCAGTGTTTACTGATCAGCAAGAACTAATTTACATCAGCTCTATACGGACATAGGATATAGTTAGGAAGGCCTATCAGAAGCGATGGACGATAGGGACGGATGACGAGAAAGTGTCAAGGTTTTACGTGCTGTCAGCGCGACTTGATGATGAGGATAATAATTATCATTAGTACTATTTACCAACCCCTCCGCTCGGGCAGGATATGACACAAGGTCAATTTTTAAGCGGAGTTTAACAGGTTTGAATTCAGAGTTTTCCTTCTCCTAGACTAGTTGCCTCACCAAGGCTGAAGAACCTAGTCCGTCATACTATTTACCCGTAGCTGGAGGGAGAATAAGGGGGTTCATACCTTTCCCAAGGGTATTTGCCCGAAAGTGAACGTAATAGCGCGACTGGAGTACGAACTCGCGTACAACGATTCCGCAGTGCATCGCTTTAACCATTACACCACGAGGACACCCCCAAATAATTATCATTAGTAAGCAATTAAAGTTTCAAGAACTATTCCTAATACAAATAATTCATGCAAAATACTAAGGAGTAACAGACATACCACCCCACTGTAAAAGTGTTGTCGGTAAATTCTATTGGCTCGGTCGACTGGGGAAGTAACAATAAGGTAACTCTCCACTCCCTAAATCTTCAGAATTCTGTTTTCACCTTCAGACACAGTTCCATTTCTTTCTCAGAACACAAGATTTTCATGGTCTTCCTCTTTTGCAAGGAATGAAATCAGCATATTTTAGACTCAGCCGACATGACAGAGAAAGGAGATAAGTTAGTTTGACAGAACTCTAAAACTATGAGCTATCCAATGAGAGCCAAATGCAGTCGTAATTGTCAGGTAAGCTTGCTTGCTAATCCTTTTCCATACAAAACATTATTGAAGAGTGGTTTAGATTTCAGATGCAACCATTAGTATTGATTACCAAGTGAGAATGGAGAGGGGAATCCCTGTGATATAGTGACTAATATACTGAACTAGGGCATCGTAGTGAGTTTGAACTCCACTTGTGCAATAACGTTCACTTTGGGACAAATATCTTTCGAAAATGTATCAACCTCTTACCTTCACAGAAAAACTAATAAAACTGTGAAATGATGATACCAATTGTAATTGTTACGCTTGAGACATTTGAAAATAAAAGACAGTGAAATCTTTGACAAATGCCGGGGAAATAAATTAAAAAAAAACCTGTAGAACATGTGGGTGACGCTGAGACCATTTGTAGTTGATGCGCTTAGAACGGTCCCAAAAAGCTTGGAATGGGGACAAGAAAAGTTGGAAATCAGAGTAAGTATCGAGACCATTCAGATGATAGCATCCTTTAAAAGGGCCAGAATCCTGATGAGAGTCCTGCAGACCTAAGATACCTTGCTCTCACTAATATTCTTGTGAAAGACCACCAGCTAATATTAGTCTGAAGAACTGACAAGGAGTGAAATAATAAAAAAAGTGTCCAGACAGGGTAAAACAACACAGAGAAAAAAAGGACATGAAAAAAAAAAACAACTACTAGCAAGTAGGGGAAGAAAGCACGATGGCATACCATCAAATGGATGACAAGGAAGGAAAACAATATTGGTGCAAAACATGGCAACGAAGGGAATATTACAGAAAAGTCAAATGGATAAGTAACAAGGGAAAACATTTAGGACTCGAAGAAGGACCGAAGGCGAAAATATGCATCGAGTCACACAGAACAACATTAAAAAAATACCAATTTAGAAAACTCCAACCAGTGATGGCATACATGGATTCTGGTTGAAAAATTTACTCCCATCCATGACAGACTGGTTTCAAAATAAATAGATACTTGGTAGAAGTTGATGTATCCGAATGGATGATCAAAGGAAAGACTACATTGATCCAGAAAGACACCCTTCAAAGGAACCGCTCCAAATAGCTTCAAACCTATAACTTGCCTTCCTCTGATGTGAAAGTTACTAACAGCACAAATTAGGAAGGGGATATCAACTCGTTAATAAGCCGTGGACGAGGAACAGAATGCAAGTAGAGCAGAGACACAGACGATCAACAGTATAGTGATCTACAGATTTCCTGAATGTGAGCAAGACGAGACGGAAAAATCGAGCTCTGACGTGGATTGGCTACAAAAAGATGTATGATCTGGTCGCACAAAGCTGCACAATAAACCGTCTCAAAATGTACAAGATATTAGACGAATTCATAAAATTTATCGAGTAAACAATGGAAATAGTGGATTTGACAGTAGGCAGAAAAAGCTAAGCTGAGGCAAAGATTCAGAGAGGTATATGCCTGGGAGATACACTTTCACCATTGCTATTGGTAATAATGATGATTGTTGTTTTTTTCCTGGCCTCTGGGGCGCCCCCTTTGGGGGGTGCCGACGGGACCGAAGGTATTTTTGGATTTTACCTGACGCGTGTGGGCTGCGGCCCTGCGTCCGGACCCACTTTTAAAAAAGGGCCTTGTGCCATACTTGTCCGGTGGTGGGACGGAGAATAAATAATGATACCACTCAAACATACTCAGGAAATGTACCGGCAGATACAAACTTGGTAAATCGAAAGTGAAGCTCAATCACCTTATGTCGACATCAAACTGTCTGGCAAAAACGAAAAAGATTTGGAAACCCTAAAACACGCAGTGAGAATATATAGCCAAGACATTGGGAAAGAATTTGGCATAGAAAAATGCGGATGCTAATAATGAAAAGCGGGAAACGAGATATGGGTGAAGGAATAGAACTAAAAAATCGATATAAAATTAGAATATTCGTAGAAAAGGAAACGTACAAATACTTGGGAGTATTGGAAGCAGATACTATCAAACAAGTGGCGATGAAAGAAAAATTTAAAAGAGAATCTTAGGAGAACGGTAAAAATACTCGAAACCAAACTATATCACAGGAACTTTATAAAACGAATAAATACCTGGGCTGTCCCCTTCGTAAGATACTTTAGACCATTCTTGAGGTAGACGAGAGAACTTAAACGAATGGACCAGATGTATAAGGCCTTACATTCCAGATATGATATAGAAAAAAACTATATATGTCAAGAAAAGAAACAGGAGAGGACTAGCCAGCATTGAAGATAGCATTGATGTATCGATATGATGACTCGAACACTGCAAAGAAACGCACGGAGAAAGACTGATTACAGCGATCAGAAACAACAGAGACAACCGAAGGATCAAAACAGCAACAATAACTACAAAACAGAAAAGGAAGAAAAACAACGGTGTGGATATTTCAAACAAGTGAAACGTCACACGAGAAGATTTGAACATTGATAAAAAAGAGAGACCTTAAGAGAGAAACTGAATCTCTTCTAAAACGGCACAAAACATGCCATAAGTGCTAACTACGTAATGAATTCAATCAGTTTCCAGACTTTTTTGTATGGGCATTTAAAATTGTAGTAGACACTTGAAAATTCAGTATGTTATTGCTATACATTTAATGAGATGTCTGGCCAATTTTCATGATTCAGCTTCAAATGAACTGCTACAGCAAGAATTAGAATACACCCTTTAAAATCCTGATTATCACAGCTGGTGAATTTCAAAAATGCAATCTGAACATTCGGACACTTTAGAAGAACAATATGCAAAAATATTCTGTTTTAAACTTGGAAAAATGCTACAGAAACGTATGGAACGCTTCAGAATGCTTTTGGAATAAGTTGCATGAATCGAGCATGAGTTTTGGAGTGGCATAAGAGATTCAAGGAAGGCAGGGAATCTGTGAGGGATGATGACACGTGTGGGAGGAGTAAGGAAGTCAATACACCAGAGTTGATTGGCCAAAGGGTTATGGTTAGGGTTACTATGTTGAGGTTTTAAGGGAGTTCAGGAAGAGATCCCGTCGGAAGAGGTCAGCACTCTTCAAATCGGGTCAGTGGCATTTCCACCAGGACAATGTACCAGTCCACAAATCCATCCTTCTCACAGTATTTGACCAAGATGGGCATCAAGACAGTTCCTCACCCTCGCTATAGTCCAGACCTTGCTCCCTGTGACTTTTGCTTATTCCCTAAGCTCAGAGGCTGTCGTTATGAGACAATAAGGAATATGAATGAGGCTATGACGAAGGTCATTAACACGCTCACACAAGAGGACTTTCATGGGGCCTTCCAGAAGTTGTTGGAACGGTACAATAAGTGCATTGCAGCCGGAGGAGATTACTTCAAAGGAGACTAGAGTTTCATGTGTGTACTATCAATAAAAGTGCTCATACGAAAAAAGTCTGGAAACTTATTTAATGATCCTCGTATATCAAAGCAAGAATAGATAAGACGCAACAAAATAGAAATTGTATATCATGTGGTGATCGAGGCGAAAGGATTAATCACATAATAAGCGAATGCAGTAAATTAGTACAATAAAGTTAAAGACTTGATATGACCAGGTTTGCAAGAAAAAGTGAAGGAAGTCGAATCAGCGGAACAATCGAGATCACAGCGATATTTAACGGTACACCAACCCTTGTAGGTTATTTAATGCCAAATCCTGTTGTCCACTCAACTGGGGCTGTAGAATAGAACGACTGCATGAGTGTCCTGTATATGACACTAAACAATCTGATGATGAGGCTCCAGAAATGCTGGAAATTCTGAGAATGCGAACTACCCTTTATTGCCATCGCTTCCAGTCCCACTCTGGCCCGGAGTGGTAGCACCTGATAGGGGACTATCTATGGGCCAAATAGAACTAAACTACGTACTAATGCTAAACCTATTTATCTTAAATAAAACTGTTTTTACATTTAACTGTGTGTGGACAAAAACTATACTTATACTAAACTGATTTGTTTGAATTAAAACTGAATAGCTAAAACTAAAATGAATAGCTTGAAATAAAAATGTTTTTGACAATAGACTATGTATTCACATTTAAACTGTGTAGTTATGCTAAATTAAATTGTTTGAAATGGAACTGTTTTTGACATTGAAACTGTAGTAACGCTAAAATAAATTGTTTGAAATGGAACTGATTGTATAAAAATCGATTTGGCTTTCAATGACTTACAAAGGTTGATATGCCATAAAATCCAACCAACCAACCAACCAACCAAATTCCGTTTATACATATATATCAAATATGTATGATTTGAAAACGCAGAGTTTGTGGGTAACCATTTTAAAACGTGCCAGGGCTCATTTGTTTGCCCACAATGATAGTGGTTTTAAGTATTGCTATGTGAGACAAATAATTGAATTTAACTGGTTTCAAGTATAAAAAATGCATATTTCTATTTCACCTTTAGATGCAGTCCTAACACGTGTTACCACTCTGGGTTAGAGTGGACCTGTGGGTACTAACAATGAAGGGGTACTCCACATTCCCCAAAGCTCCAAGACTGTAATGAGGAAACTTACAATCATTTAGATCCCAGAGAAAAAACGCTAGATGTATACTATGACCAACTAGTGAATTTGGCCGACCACAGAGTGAAAAAATTAACGAAAATGGAGATGAGTACTTGCCAATGAACTGGAACATGAAAATGATAATGAAACGAATTATAATTCGTGCGTTTGGAACGATCTCCTAGTAAGGAGGCTGGAAGAGTTGAAAATCGGAGGACGAGCAGAGACGATCCAAACATTAGCATTGTCGGGATCGGCTAGAATACTGAGAAGAGTCCTGGAGACCTGAGGAGATTTGCTATTATTCCAACGAAAGAACATCAGAGAATATTGGTGTGAAAAACTCGGAAGGAGGAATATAATAAAAATAAGATATCGATTAGAGTGTATTAATTTAGTTTTCTTTTTGGTTAGTTTTGCTATTTCTATTAAATGCAATTACATTATTTTTTGTTTTGTTTAGTTTTGTTTTTGTTTTTGTGTTTTTTTGTTTTTTTTTGTTCTTTCAATTAGGTTCCATCTTGTTATAAGTTTTCAGCTACTTTCATTTTCTAATCCTTTCTCCAAGTATTTTTCAATATTTTTTTCTTTGCAACTACAAGACTCTTCCTCCTGGTGATTATAATCCAAGTGTACGATGACAACTCAAATGTTAGGAATGGCTAAGAGACATTTGCACAACACACTTTTAAGATTTCCCGATTTCCATAAAATATTCTCTCTTCTGCTTTTCCTATTTAGCCTTCGCTAACTCCACTTTGACGTCTGTATCGATTTAAGCTCTGTATCTACATTTCCTCAGTATCCTGCAATTCTCTCGACTTGATTTTCGCATTATATATATATATATATAAATGTGTGTGTGTGTGTGTGTGTGTGTGTGTGTGTGTGTGTGTGTGTGTGTGTGTGTGTACGTAAAAGAATTAATAACTAATCGAAAAGCTCTAAGAAGAACATAGCGTCGCATTTGCAGTTCTTTTTTAGTCATAACAGAAAAAAAAAACATACACGGATTACATCGGTAATACAATGAACAGCTAAACTTTTTGGCGTATAATAATCTGGTATTTCTATACCAGGGAACACTCACGTAGGCCTACTGTACACCTGCCTGACGGCTGAGTGAAATTGAACCGAATATAGTAAGTAAAAAGAAACATATACGAATTATAATATCTACTTTTGCTTGCTTTGATCTAATCTGCAAAGTGATTTTCCCACCTCGTCATGGTGGATCTCACACGGAAGAGAAAAATTTAAAGAAACGGTAAATGAGGCACTTGAAGTTGCTTGGAAGTGTTTCGAGTGAAGGAAAACGCTTACATCTCGAAAGATTGAAATCTGATACGGTGTATGATTCAGTAATATCTCGCTGAATGGAAGAGAGAGAGAGAGAGAGAGAGAGAGAGAGAGAGAGAGAGAGAGAGCATGAATTACCATTTCAATTATTCAGAGAGAAGAGAACATTGTGTTTGTTATGATATCATAATATATGTAAATTTCTAATAGAGATGGATGCATTATTTACATGTCTCAAATGGTAGGTTTAGAGATTCAATTTCGTTTTAGGAAAATGAAATAATATATATATATATATATATATATATATATATATATATATATATATATATATATATATATGAATCTGTATGTATTAATAAACAATATGGAATAAACTATGTGTTGTGTGGTGCGTACAATATATATATATATATACATATATATATATATATATGTGTGTGTGTGTGTGTGTGTGCGTATGTGTTCGTGTGTATGTATGTATACGTGTGTGTGCGTGTGTAAGTTTGTATATATATATATATATATATATGTCTCAGTGTGTATATGCACACAAATATACAAGCACATATGAATGTGTATATTTATGTATTTGTATCATTTGTAGATAACTGACTGGCACACACACACACACACACACACACACACACACACACACACACACACATATATATATATATATATATATATATATATATAAAGTCAAATGAAGAAATCAATGATAAAATCAGAAATTAAGACCAGTTGACCAGGATAAATCCTAAAAATCCTAAAATTAATTTATTTTCACAAACCCTTGACAAAATGCATCAGAATATTCTATTAAAAATCATACATCATGAAACCTAGTGGTGTTCTGCAAGGAAATACATCGACTCCATATCTGCTGATAATCAGCCAAGACTACGTACTTCGAATGTCAATAGATCTAACGAAAGAAAATAGCTTTACACTAAAAAGGCAAGAAGCAGACGATACTCCGCAGAAAGTATTACGGACGCAGACTACGCAGATGACATAGCGTTTTTGTAAATGCACCTACCTAAGACAAATTCTTGATGAATAGTCTGGAGCAGGCAGCAAGAGGCATTTGCCTCCATGTGAAAAAAGGAGAACATGTGTTTTAATCAAAAAGGAGACAGCTCCACTCTAATTGGTGGTTCTCTGAAATCAGAGGACAATTTCTCGTACCTCGGTAGCAACGTCTTATTATATGGAAGTCTGACCTATCCAATAAAATAAAGCACAATTATTTCCAAACAGCGGTTGTGTCAATTCTACTATATGAATGCACCAAGAGGACACTAACTAAGCATATAGAGAAAAATCTAAACGAGAACTGTAAAAGAATGGTAAAAGTTGAATTGAACAAATCCTGGAAGTAACACCCCAGAAAACAGCAGTTCTATGGCTACCTACCTCTCATCTCTAAAACCATCCAAATAAGACGAACAAGATATGCGGGACAATGGTGGAGAAACAAGGACGAACCATAAGTGACGTCCGTCAATGGATTCCTACACGTAGACGTGAAAGTGTTGGCCGAACAAAAGGAACTTATCTACAACAGCCCAGTACAGACCAAGGATGTAATATATAAAACCTACCGGAAGCGAAGAACGATAGAGAGTCAGGAAAATCTGTGCTAGCAGTGCGACATGATGATGATGATATATATATATATATAATCACAACTATATATGCACACCCATATATATATGGATACGTATATCCATATAATAAGCAAGCTCACACACACACATATATATACACCGATATATACACAAATATATATATATATATATATATCTGTGTACGTGTATTTCAGCCAGAAATATATACATATATATATATATATATATATATAAATAAAAGTACAAATGCATAGGCACACCCGTATATATATATATATATATATATATGCACACAGGTTTAGAACCCATCCCTATATATATATATATATATATATATATATATATAAGTACACAGCTCTTCAGTGTGGCTAGAAACGTAGGACGCTTCAAGCTGAGATCGAAACCCGCCCAACTTTACATTAGACTTAGTATCATACCGCTCAGTTCCTACTGGCGACATGCTTCAGCTCCAGAATTATAAGGCAGTATATAGTAGCTTTCGTTTGTTTTACATAAGTTACCAGAGTGCTCAATTCATAAGATGAGATTTGCATTTTATATATATATATATATATTGTATTTGCGGTCGAGTAATAGTAATCGCTAAAATAAATAGAGTCAGTTAGCCAAATTAAACTTTGAATAAGTTCGTTTTTTTTTTTGTTTTGTTTTGTTTTTTATTTTCAGACTGAAGCATCTGAGAAAACCATCTACTCATCTCTTCGACCGTTTAGGAGACAAAATATTCAAGGAGTCTAGACTCCCTTGTATTTTTGCTCACTAATCCAGGAGAAGGAAAGATGCTGAATTAAACGTAATATGGATTTTAATAGGGAGAAAATGCAATACACTTGTTTACCATACCTTTGTTATCAAATCATCCCTAAAATCTGTCTGTTTCCCAAAAAAAAATCCTCAACATAAAAATAAATCACCCCTTTAAGTTAATTTCCTGAGTATTGTCCGAGTTAACAGCCGTCATGTATGCAAATCGATGGACATTATATATATATATATATATATATATATATATATATATATATATACCAGCCACAAAACACCAGCAAGGTGAGACATAGGTTAATTTTTAAGCCAAGTTTAACAGGTTTGAATTCAGAATTTTCCATCTCATAGACCAGTTGTAACAATAAGGTTAAAGATCATAGTCTGCCCAACTATTTAGCTATAGCTGAAAGGAGAATATTTCAATAAATACGTTTACAATGTGAAATGCGAATATCCTCGTCCAGCATTTGAACTCGGGTCTCTGTATCCATTTCTTACGACGATACAACGAGCCCCCCCCTCTCTCTCTCTGTGCAAACATTATCATTGATGTTTAAGAAAACTTGTTTGCATGAGAGATTACTTCTACAAAATTTTATATAAAAATAACTCAAAACTCAATTTATCATTATATAATTCCTTTTAAATTGCAATTTTAACGAAATATATTTCGGTTTGCCTGATCTTTTTCTTAAACCGTTAAGAAAAGAGAAATGACTTCATATGTCTTGCACAATGACGATTGATAATACACAGTACACTCATCGATGACACAATGGCAGTTTAATTCATACTGCCATTCTTCTTTGATTAAGAGCATTTTTTTCTAGATTCAAACATTTGCCTGACTCTGAGATGAAGAATTCGTGAAAGTCAATGTCGGCAGATAATTGGGAAACACATTACTGAGAAGTCAACAAGAAAAATTAGAACGCAGTTCACTATAAGACATGCATCAGTCATCTGATGTAAAAACACACGACAAGCATTGTTAGCAATAAACCTAGGATCAAATGACCAATAAAACATTTTTTCTCATGAAGAGAGGTTACTTCTTGGACTTTCCAGAAAAGACTCCAGTTCGTTAAGTCCTTTCTTCGAGAAGAATGGCATATAAAATTCACCTGATTCCATAACGATCAGATCTTCATCAATTCTTTCTGAACCCCGAGTATATATTAACACTTCCCCTCCGCCACGAACAGAATGTAACACAATTTCAACATTTTGGGGAGTAAAGCTGGTTCGAATTAAAGGGTTCCAATTGCCTCGACTGGTTGCTTAATCAAAGCTAAAGAACCCCGTATGCTCGAGGCTTTTTCTAGTAGAAAGTACAAAAGAAACATCCTCGTCTAGGACATGAACTCGCGTTGCCGTTTCCATTTCTGTCTTCCGACTATCCTTCAATGATAATGATAAAAAATTTAATGACAGTGTTTGCTTTTACCAATCTGCATATTAGTCTTTTATTTGTTTCTTATTTATATGACGTTCATAATACCTCGTTTTATCTATGTTAGTAACTTAGCACAAAGGAGACTCCACGTGACGTAGTGGCTAACATGCGGGGCTATAACACAAGGGTAAGCGAGTTCCAACTCAAGTTATACTATTACGTTCATTTCTGGAATTATACTCTTATTCCCCGGCTTTTGTGCAGCTTCTGTTCTTCGATAAGGATGGCTTTGGCATTAGATAACCCATTAAGGTTGATATACCATTAAACAGAGAACTCAAACCACATCTTAGCAGAGAACCAAAACTATATCGTGAAAATATTTAATGATGACCTGTTGAAGAGTTCATAATATAATTCTCGAATAAAAATGATTTTAATCATCTTTTATATATACTCACTTTGATATAGAATTTGTTTTCTTTTGAAAAACTGAACTATATATTTTCCCAACCGCTCCGCCGCAAGCAGGATAATATAAAAAGTCATTTTTCAAGGGAAATAAGGTTGTTAAGTTCACCATCTCGATTACTTGCCCTACTTTGGCTAAAGAGCCCAGTCTGTCCTAATATTTACCCATGGCTGCTTAGTTTGGTTTCTTTGTATAATGGCACGAAAAGACTTCTTGTGGCCATCTAATTCCAAATTCATTTTTGTAGAAGAACAGTACTGGTACTATTCCACCCACAACTGGTGGGGGGATTAAGAGTTTCCAGCCTTTTCCAAGGGTAATAGCGCAACTGGACTTCAAACTCCCTTACTACAACCTCACACTGGAGTATGTTAACCACTACTCCCCAGGGACGTCTCCCTCATAGCTGTGTG
This sequence comes from Sepioteuthis lessoniana, assembly GCA_963585895.1. Classification (NCBI taxonomy): domain Eukaryota; kingdom Metazoa; phylum Mollusca; class Cephalopoda; order Myopsida; family Loliginidae; genus Sepioteuthis; species Sepioteuthis lessoniana. The sequence goes on from CAUZXS010002263.1 coordinate 150,413, forward strand.
GGGAAGAGAACTGATAAATTCTTGCCTTTCCCAAAATTAAGTGACTCGCAGAGTCGTCTATGATTTGAGTTTAGGACACCGATATATTTTCTGCACTGAAGTATAACTGTGGGTCCTTTTTATCATTCACAATAAAATTTTCTGTAATTGCGTATATATATATATATATATATATGTGTGTGTGTGTATATTAGAGAATAGTGGCTTTTACTCGTCAGTTCTTTTAACTAAAACATTTAAAAAATGACAAATGATGGAAGGAATGAGTAAATGGAATTGGCGACCTTAGTCAAGGGTGACCCGAAGGCTCCCTTTTCAATAGCTACAACACCGAGGTGTAGGGGAGGGTGCAACACCATTCCCTGGATTGCTTCATTTTACTCTTGACCTTTACCTTATAGTACTGAGTGTTAAGCAAGGCGGCACCAAGTACCATTTTTTGAGTCTTTAGTATGACTCGACCTGGGATTGAACCCCTGTCTTCCGTACCATTGGCGAACACTTTGTGAGCCGGACACCTGATGCCTCTCTTTTAAATTGATTTCCCCCGCCAATTTCTTATAAATTGGAATAATGTGATCTTATGTAAAAATGGCAAGTCAATCAACTCAAATTTGCCCGTTGAAGCAAAATTCTGACAATGTACACAATTATATTCATATCGAATTTGAATAATTAAGCCAATGAAAACTGTTTTTTCCTTTTATTATTTTGTATATTGATCGTTCTGGGTTTTTTTTTTCTAGATTTTTTTCATCTTTGCACTTCAGCCGATCTACACACAAAAAAAAATTGAATATGATGACAATCCTTAGTGTCGGGAAATCTTATCCATAATAGACGTCGTCGTTTTAATGGCCATCATCAAAAAATTATATATATGCGTGTGTTATTACCAGTAGGTTTTAATGGTTAATTCTTTTGACGAGAGTGTCTTATTCAATGAATATTCGGCTGATTATAAGTTTAGCACACACACACATACACACACACACACACATATATACATATACACACACAATTAAGGCACGCTTAGCGTAACAGTCACGGTAATGGGAAATAAAAGGCGTTTTGCACAAGGCGTTTTGCGTTTCATATTGTCCCTGGAAAAGGCATGAATTCATCTCTTCTCCTTCCAAATATGGATAAATAATGAGTTCTTTTACTCTGGTTAGGAAACCAGTCAAGTAGAGGGAAAACTAAATTCAAATTAATTGTACCCTAACTAAAAATCAATCTTATATATATATATATATATATATATATATACTGTCATCCAAAGACTGTTTCGTTGTATCAAAACTCCTTAGTGAGGCTAAACATGTGAGATGTATCAAGCTGGGATCGAAACGCGGCTGACTTTACGTCAGTTGAATATCTTACCCCAGAACTATCGACATTCTCTGCGTGAGCGAAGGGATTTTTTACGCATATATTTTTATAAATACACTATCGGCTAATGGAGTGCTCAATTCTTGATATACCTTTTGCATTTACGTATATGTGGTAGCAGGCAACTCCCGACTCGAGGGCTCTACGAAATGGGGGAGAAATATATATTGCGATCCAATAGAGAGACTGTTTCGTTATTTATATATATATATATATATATAGTCATCCACAGACAGATCTGTTTCGTTCTATCAGAACTCATCAGTGTGGCTAGACAGTATCTTCCCGTTGCTGGGATCGAAACCTGTTTGACTCAAATGCCAAGCCAAAGCTTCTAACCATTCAGCCACGAAGAGATATTAGCTGCGAAGTAAATTTTAAATGGTTATGAATCACAATTACTATTGTTTACATACATTCGTTCAAACGGTTGCCGAGACCTCAATTCATCTACGAAGAGGCTTGCAATAGACGCTAATGGCAACACGATTACTTCTTCGCCAGAGAACTCAACCCCAGCTTTGGCTTGGGATTTGAGTCAACCGGGTTTCGATCCCAGCTACGGGAAGATACTGTCTAGCCACACTGATAAGTTCTGATAGAAAGAAACAGATATATATATATATATATATATATATATATATATATATACATATATATATATATATATATATATATATATATATATATATATTGTATTTGTCAAGTTAAAATAGAATAATAAAACAGGGTAAATACTTCTAAAAGTTTTAAGCTGTCGGATCTCAGATGAACTATTATTCGACACATCTCACCCAAACTCTTAATCATGAGTGTTTATCCTATGCTTATTATTTATTCAAATACTTTTTTTAAGCAAAATATATTTTTTCAGAAATTGTTTCCAAAAATATAAACACTAAATTATTGGAATTAATTTATAGCCAAAGTTATTTTAAACTTGCAAAAGTTTCTCCTTTTTTTTTTTTTTGTTTTTAGCATGTTCTAAATTACATCAAATTAGAGTGCTCCAGGTTTGAACAAAGGTCTGTCATCAAATATCTTGTAGCTGAGAAGTGCAAACCATGTGAAATTTACAAAAGAAGGCGTTATGTGTACGTAGAAGCGTATTTTAGTCAAACGATATCTACAAAGAGGTTAAACATGGGTGTGTTGCAACGAGCCTGAGCCAAAAAGATAGTCTATGGAGGAGAAGCACACTGTCTCTCCGATAAAGAAAGTATTGCAGCGCTTTGTAAAAAGGCTCATGTTCACAGTCTTCCTTGACATGAAAACACTCATCACTATTAATTTCCTTTAGAAAGATGCAATAGTAAACAGTATTTTCTATAGTCAACTCTTAAGGCAATATAACCTTATTAAATTACTCTCGTATACATATCATCATCGTCATCAAGTCATACTACTAGCGCCGATTTCTCTCTCTTACTCTTTGTCCCAATAATCCGTTGCTCCTAACAGGTCTTCTAAACTGCATCCTGTGTCCAAGCAGAGCTGATGTATGTAGGTTCTTGCTGGTCGACCAACACTGGTTTGTCAAAGCGTAGAAGTTCATAAGAGAACGTCGCATGAGTTCTTCATTTAATGGCTTTTGAGATGGGAGGTTAGTGGCCGTACATCAGATGTTAAGTGGAGGGTTACTTCCTTAATTTGTTCGACATAACTCGTAGCATTCTCGTGCAGTTCCCATCTAGCTTTTTCTCAGTGCGTTTTGTCAGCGTCCATGTGGTGCATCTATAAAGTAGTCTTGACTCAAACGGTGCTTAATTCACCAAAAAATGAGTTTTCTATTAAGAAGAAAAAAAAGAAATTAAATAAACTTTATAGTCACCACGGAGATTTTTCTTAAATTCTTCAAAATATAGTGCTAAGAACTTTTCTGTCGACATAATGAACTTGTAAATGCCAGAAATACTGAGAAAATATACGAAGCCAGAAAGGAGAGACTAGTCTGGGGTGGCAGTTACAAAGTGATAGAGGCAGAAGGCGATGTAAAGAGTCTATAAGTGGGGGAAGGGTACATATACAGTCGTTTTTCTGCTTCCCGACGTTTGTTAAAATTCTGACGTCATACTTTGGCGACACAGGGCAACGACACATCTGTCAACCTGATTATCATCCAAAACAAATACTCTAAACTATGATGTTTCTCGTATATTTAAGGCCTCTGAACTAGAAACGTATATCAAGTGACTCAGCCATGTGATAGTAATTTCGAGTCGCATCACAAGTTGGTCAGCCAAGAATCGCTTTCACTGTCTCTTGGATTCTGTCGATAAAATGATAAGATAATTCGCTTACGTTCCCTCTGAGAACGAGTCAAGATTCTGGGTTTAAATGGTTAGATCAGGAGCATGTTGCTAGTGAGGTTCTCGCTCAGATGATATTTTGATATTTACAAAAAATTGGTAAAAATTACGCAAGCAAAAATCGAAAGAAAAAGACTATGGAAAAAGAAACATAATCTTTCTACGTTTTATTTTCAGTTGGATGTTGGTACAGAATACCATCTACAGTTAATAGTCGGAAAAAATTATCTCAGCTTTTCTTTTCTTGGACATATTTATCCTCCCCCTCCTCTCTCTCTCTCTCTGTCTCTCTCTCTCTTTCTATGTCTCTTTCTGTTTCTCCCTCTCTCTGCACACATAGACACCCATATATTCACACAAACACACACACACACACACACACACACACACACACACACAAATCTTCATAAATAAACTCGAAATAACATCGGTGTGAGTGCCTGAGGTGTAATGGCGGAATGGCTGGGCTCTGATATCGTAGTTAGCGCGTTAAACTCTAGTTACGCTATAACGCTCACTTTCGGGCTAATACCCTTGCGAAAGGTATGGATCCTCCAATCTATGGGCTAAATAATGCCTCTAATGCTCTTTTACAATGAAGGCTTAGGAATTAAATTACTCATGAAGGCTGATATGCCATTAAATAAAGGAACTGAACAGGAAGTGAACTAACATTAAAACAGCCTGCATCACGTTAGATATTGAAGACACATGGCCAATGCGCACTGTGCACTATATGTACCAACAAATGGTGTTTATGACAATCAATGGATATATTATTTGTTTAAGGATTTTAAAATCAAGTTTTAATAAGTAACTGTTCTATGTTAATTACTTTTAATTTTATTGTTTTATTTTCACACACACAGAGACGCACTCACTCACACAGACGCACATACACACGCACACACACGCACACGCACACACACACACACACACACACACACACACATATATATATATATATATATATATATATATATAGTGCAATTAGAACGAAACTCAAACTTGGTTAAATTGTCATTATAAATTTATTTCGGTGAAGAATATCATTATACTCCCTGTCTCATCAGATGACTACACATGTTTAAATTGAGTTTGAAAAACAGCGAATATGGTTTCGCCAAAATAAAGGTATAATGACAATTCAACCAATTTGAGTTTCCTTTTGATTACACTTAATACGCTCTGTATGTGAGTTTTGTAATATACACCTGGACTGAAAATATATAACAATTGCCATACATCGAGCTCCCCCATAGATTTATGTGAAATTCCTCATATATTCTATACGCAAATAATCAACGCCCACTGTCTATGGACGCTGACTGGATATTACTTATATATATATATATATATATATATATATATATAAGCAGTAGCTTTGAAATTAACTTTTTTAAAAACAAAACAAAATACTTATTCTAATTTTATTATGTTTTAATGAAGCCGTCTATCAACGGATTTCATTTTCCGACTTTGCTATTGCCTGTGAAAAATACTCTGTCCACATAGATGGACAAGTAAACAAAAGTTAATCTCTTGAGATAACCCTCCGTATATATGCACAAACATATCATAACTGCCCTTGTTTTAATATATGTAAGGCATATTAACAATAATGTCAAATCCATCCTTGTAGAAGAACAGTAGAGGTACTATTTAGCCCATAGATGTGAAGATAAGGGAATTCATAGCTTTCTCAAGGGCATTAATCCGGAAAGTGACCGTAAAAGCGGGTCTGGAGTTTGAACTCACTCACTACGATGTCAAAGATTCGCGCGTTAGCCAGTACGCCACGAGGACTTCCAATATATATATAGATAGATAGATAAACTATTCACCTCTCTTATAGCCATAACTTTATCAGTAGAGAGTGGAGTTCCTGTGGTGTAATAACTATCGAGCTGGACGAAGACATCGTAGTAAGCGAGTTCGAACTCCAGTCGTTCTATTTTAGTAAATACTTTGGCGTAATTATTATCGGTGCGGAGACTGAAATCCAGGCTTGTCCAGGCTGAGACTGATTGTGTTCAGGGGAAAAGGAATGAATGCATATCTTCTTTCACCAGCTTCGGATATAATAGTAGGTTATTCTGGGATCTCTTCAGCAGAAGGAATATTTCTTAATTCATAAAAAAGAAGATTACGTTTCTAAAAGGGTTTGACGTTGTTTTCGACCTCATTCTTGTAATCTTTGCGACAACACTGATGTCGAAGAACCCCGGTGCGATATTTCTACATGGAAAACAGCGGTTCTATAGTTAGATAACTTATTTTCAAGTCAACTGACAGTCTATCATGCAACCTTGTCCAGGCCTGAGCCCAAATGATGGATCGGTGTCATTGTCTGAGACTAACCAATACCAGACTATATTCTCTATGAAATCAGTATAAAAGACTCATCGAGCCATCACTGAAAGCTCATAGATATTTTATAGATTTGAAAGATATTTTCTCGTGTTTAGATAATATTAGAGAGTATAGGAACTCAACTGATTTCCATACTAAAAAATGTGTTAACATTTTTTGCAAAAAATAGGCTCAGGAATATGTAATTTCTGTATGTATTTTCGCATTTGTTAACAAATCAGCCAATTCGTTCTAGTTTTTAGAATTCGAGATACTTATCAGACTACAATATTTGACTTGCCGCAAAAAAAATGAAGGATCCGAGTCCAAAATAATTTAAGAATTTTTTTTTTCCTCTAAGAATATTTAAAATACAATTTTAGCCAATTAAATTCATAGGTAAATCAACTTTTTAAAATTTAATTCTTTCTAAAATCTAAATTGCATAAATAATCATAGAAACAAATATTTCTTCAGAAAGTATGGTAGTGATACTTTCTTAACTAACCGTAGTACTAGAAATTATTACATAATCTACTCAACCTTTCGATTTATTTGTTTATATTGAGTGAAGATATACATTCTTTTTTTAAAAAAAATTAATTTCGACTTCGTTTAACTGTTTTTTAATTGAACGAATGTTTGTATACGTTTTTATTGCGTTGCATATATTTATATATCCCCTACTGATAAGATATCTGCAGCAGACAAATATACGTTATGGTATAAATAAATTTTCTCTCGTACATAGTGACAAACTTATTCATAAAAGTTTTCCACACACAAGATGTCTTCTTTTTTTTAAGCTAATAAACACTGCTATACTTCATTTCAAGAATTTTGACAATCTCTATTAAAATATCTTTGGTCTGACTAACGAAAAAATTTATAATCTTGAAGATCCGATTTTTGTTCAATATTCTTACCCCTTTTTTCCACTACAGACAAAGATAAATGAGACCAATCCGTTACTGCAATAAGATAATTTGCTTGTACACATTAAAGGAAGCAACAGCTGTTAAGATTGAGAATCTATATATTCACTTTTACGTCGATATTGTAGTTTTCATGGACTTTCCAACCAATTTAATCTCCCAACTAACAGATAACACAAACCGTCAAAATATCGGGCACATTTCCCATATATATCATAAAGGAAGATTGCTTTCTTTAATTGAAGTACTCAGTAGTATGAAATAGAGGTAATGCATATATAAATTTATATGTTCCCTCAAGACAAATTTGTTCCATACATTTTAGGATTATCAGTTGAGTGGAATAAAAGTTCATATTTCTGTCTCTTCATTTACGTTTTGCGTTATTGATTGGTTTAAGAGTTTCTACTTTGAATTTCACGATTTCGTTTGTTTTTCTACATAGATTTTAATTTGGTTGTTTGAATATCAACGCTTATAACTTATTTGGTGCTAAATCCTGTTTATACAAACACTCGTGCACACACACCCCGTGTATATATATATATATATATATATATATATATATATATATATATATTAATCTAATATCTACCAGCATTCACGGTATCAGAAAAAAACGAAATAAACCCCGCCAGGAACAAGAGATAAAAGTTTCTCGAATCACCACCCGGGGAAAAAAGAAAAAAGTATAGGTCAAAAAGAAAGAAAAGGCCAACCTTGTCCGACCCCTTGAAAAAAATCAAGGGATACGCAGTCAGTTGGTCAAAAGAAAGCTAAAACCTTACAAAAGTTCTCAACACAAGTGGAGCCAGTTATAAAATTAATTTAAATCGCGAGTCGGATATCTTCCACTAAGTTTCACCTTATCGGATCATCAGGAAGCCTAACTCCAACTAATGCTAAAGGAGAAAGCGCCGTCTTATATTCACCAAAAACCCACCTAGCTTAGAATTTACATAACAAAAAATATATACATAACAAAAAAAATATATTTACATAACAATATATATATATATATATATATATATATATATATATATATATATATATATATATATATATATATAATTTGTTAATAAAGAGTTTATAGGTAACATTTTAAATAAGTCAGAGCTCATTTGTTTTCCCACAGTTAAATGGTTTCAAATATTGCTATCTAATTCTAACAGTTCAAGTAAACATCAGTCATTTGTTGTCACACAATTAAATGGTTAAACAATTGTATTTTACTCATAAATGGGACCAAAATAGGTACTACAAGTCTGAATCAGATTGGACTTAGGAGTAATGGCAATGAAGATGTACTCTACATTCTTCAAATGTCCTGCTCTGGAGCGTAATCATCTGATAGCTTTGAATCATATGTAGGATAGATATCGGGGGTAGTCTTCCCCCTCTGCAGAGGTGCAGTCGGCGTATTCTATATTCTTAACCGACAAGCCAATTTGAATTTAATTCGATGATTAATATTTTTATAAAAATAAATAATTTCCACTGAGAGTATTTAAAATATCAAAACATATTAATATATCATATCTTATTATTCATTTACTCTTCTATATAAATTCCGACGATGATCATCGAATTTGATATGAGAGAAATATATCAGGAAAACCACAACTAAATAAATAATAAAATATTCAAATAACAAAAAAATAAATCACAAACCTCATCTAAAATGGAAAGTAAATCAAATTCCGATTGTCATCATAACCATTAAAGAAAATAAACATCAAGTAAATTTTATTCTAAAAAAGATAAAATTTTAAAGAATATAACACCGAACTAATCACTAATATAAAAAAAAAAAAAACAAAGCAAGAAGTATTTTCTTAAGTTTTTTCTTTCTTTTAATTAAGAATCACAAGAGGCAAGAAATAACTTTGTATTGGGAAAAAATCTTCAATAATTATGCATACACAAAGACAAATATATATATGTGTGTGTGTGTGTGTGTGTGTGTGTGTGTGTGTGTGTGTGTGTGTGTGTGTGTTACCAATAAAAAGCACAATCAATGCTATTCCCAGAAAAAAAAAAAAAACGAAAACCAGTAAATCATCATACCAGCTGATATTAGAGTGTTTTACCATCAATATCTGATACGCTCTGATACGATAAACCAATTTGTCAATAATTAACGAAGAAAAAGTACAAACTGTCAAAGATTTCCAGCAATAGTGAAGAATCTAGATTGAAGAGAAATAATACTAACACCAAATTTGACATCGGTATGGGCAGTTATGATGTGGTTTGGGGTGAAATAATGACAATCTTCTTACTAGGATAAATTTGGGAAGGATGTTTTTTGAGTTGGTCAACAAGCATTTTAAAAAAATCTTACACTTGGAATAAATTGTCTGACAAGAACTCTTCTCAGTATTCTGGCAGACCTCAACAATTCTAAAGTTTGGATGGTCTCAGCTACTCCTTGGGTTTCGAATTCCTCCGACCCTTTAAGGTTGATATGCTATATAAGGTTAAGGTTGATATGCTATATAAGGTTAAGGTTGATATGCTATAAAACCTAAAAAAAAAACAACCATCCAACCTTCTTACTAAGCCTTTGGGGATTAATCCAAGTGCATAATTACAATTGGTGTCACCTTCACCTTCATGTTTCATAGCTTTCTTAGTTCACTGGAAAGGTCCAAGTACTTGTCTCTCTTTCCGTTTTCCTTGATTTTCACTCTGTGGTCGACCAGGACGGCAAAGTCCAATATTCGGCAAGTTTGATTTTTTTTTGTTAACTCTCACTAGTTCTTGTCTTCTATTCAGGATTAGATACTATTTACCAACCCCTCCGCTCGGGCAGGATATGACACAAGGTCAATTTTTAAGCGGAGTTTAACAGGTTTGAATTTACAGTTTTCCTTCTCCTAGACTAGTTGCCTCACCAAGGCTGAAGAACCTAATCTGTCCTACTATTTACCCCTAGCTGTCGCCGGGACAGACTAGGTTTTTCAGCCTTGGTGAGGCAACTAGTCTAGGAGAAGGATAACTCTGAATTCAAACCTGTTAATCTCCGCTTAAAAAAAGATTAACTTTGAGTCATATCCTGCCCGAGTGGGGTTGGGTAAATATGGTATCCATGCTATCTTCAATGCTGGTGAGTACTATTTACCAACCCCTCCGCTCGGGCAGGATATGACACAAGGTCAATTTTTTTAAGCGGGGTTTAACAGGTTTGAATTCAGAGTTTTCCTTCTCCTAGACTAGTTGCCTCACCAAGGCTGAAGAACCTAGTCCATCCTACTATTTACCCATAGCTGGAGAGAGAATAAGGGGGTTGATACCTTTCCCAAGGGTATTTGCCCGAAAGTGAACGTAATAGCGCGACTGGAGTACGAACTCGCGTACTACGATTCCGCAGTTCATCGCTTTAACCATTACACCACGAGGACACCCAATGCTGGTGAGTCTTGACTTAGAGGTAATGCCTTTTGCATCATCATTAACTTTCTTTTTCACTGGTCCATTTATCTGAATTTTCCCTTCGTCCTTTTTAAAAATGGTTCAGTGTATACAACAAAAGGTACATTCCAGTTGTTTATCCCTTTGATGAGATTTCTTTTATAGAGCTGGGGTTCGAATTTTTTTTCTCGTCAGTCTGAGATACTCTTTTGTTATTTTTACTTTCATGTCCAGTTGTCGTCCACTTCCAATATCCTTTTCTCCGAACGTTCTGATTCTTTCTTGTTTGGGTAGTTATATTCCTTCCTATAACTGTCTTTTCCTACCTATCAATATGAGCATGGCAATTTTTTCTACGCCAAATTCCATTCCTATATCCTGGCTGTATATCCTTATCGTTTGTATTAGTGTATCCAATACTTTTACATTTTTGCAATCAGTTTCATGTCATTCATGTAAATTAGGCGGTAAATCTTTTCTTACGATTTAATAAATTTGTGCCCACCTCTCCATTTTCGTAGTATATGAAGGTTTCTCTTCTTTAGCCGTTTCTAAATCTCCTCGTGTGAAATTTCACTGGTTTATCGCTTAAAATGTCCATACAGTTGTTTTTCTTACTGTTTTTGTTTTCAAGTTATTGTTGTTCTATTGATCCTTGCGTTATTTTTGTTGTTTCTGGTAGATGTATTGAGCCTTTCTTTGCTCTTTTGATGTAGGCTTCGAGACGACTTATCGATGTATCGACGCCATTTGCTATTTTGTTGCTTCTTATCTATTCTCCCTTTGATTTGTTTGGTTCTTATGGCGTTTTTTTTTGTGTTGTTATTCGGAGAGATTATATTTCTTTGTTAAAATTTCCTTTTCTTGGTCAAGACCAGGTTTTCTCGTGCGAGATGCCCTTTATTAGTCGTTTAAAGCACCCATAGAGTAGTTTTTCTTCCCATTTTTGTTTCTTAGTTATTGTCATTCTGTTGGCCACCGTGTTGTCAGTATCGTTTTTGATGGCTGTAATCAGTCCCCCTTCGTATTTTTTAATGTAATCTTCGAGTCGTTGTATGCATGCGTCAACTCAGTCTTCAATGCTGGCTAGTCCTCTTCCTTCCCCCTTTCTGGATACATATAGTCTGTCAACATCGTCTCTGGGATGTTGTGCCTTTCCTTGTTCTTTGGTCAATTTGCTTAAGTTCTTCTCTGGTCCACTTCACAAAGAGTCTCGAACATCTAACGAGGGGTACAACCCAGGTATTTATTCCTTTGACAAGGTTTCTGCTCGATAGTTTTATCTGGAGTAGCTTATTATTATTATTATTATTATTATTATTATTATTATTATTATTGTTGTTGTTGTCTCGCTAAGTTATCTTGGGTTATAGAATACGCCGACAGCATCTCTGCAGAAGGGTAAAACTCCACTCAACGAGCGTCCTGTGTGTGACACTAAACCATCTAACGGTGAGTTTCTAACTCCGTAGCGCTCAGAAATATGGAGTATCGATTCATTGCCATTATTAGCAGGTCCACTTTGACCGGGGTGGTAGTCCCTGTTAGGGTCCCATTTATGGATCAAATACAATTGTTTAATGGTTTACAAGACGGGGGAAATTTTACGTTGAATAGAATTACGAGTGTTAGATAGCAATCTTTGAAACCATTTAACTGTTAGCAAAAAAATATTTGTGCTAAATA
>CAUZXS010002263.1:165000-175000 GCA_963585895.1 Sepioteuthis lessoniana
TGATCCATCTGTTCTTTCATATTTCATATCAGTACAGCAAACGCTTTCAATTTCAACGAACGCCTCGAGCGCAGTCATACTAGCGCTGAATCCCCTATCAGAGAAATGTTTCCGTGACGTTTGACCTGTCTAATTGCATCATAGATTATGTCAGTCTGATAAAGAGGACTTGTCAGGGATTAACGAATTGATAGGCTGACCATCCATCACATTTCTTCCTCTCCGCTGACTATGGCTTTGCCTTCTCACCGCTAGGAGTCGTTAGCGATGTAAGTTCGACTTTACACTTGCATGTGTTGGCAAATCTGATCAAAAACAAGAAAAATAAAAGAAAATATTAAGATGTGTAGACATTTTGGCATTGGAAAAGGAATGGATTAGCGTCCTGCTTGTCATAGAACAAAGCATTAGGCATAAATGCATCGCGGATCAACACGAAATTACGTTTAGAGTGTCCAAAATTTTCAAGTACTTTCTGTCTAGACTGAATGTAAAAAAAGTCCGAAAAAAAGGAATAGTTTAGCACAAAATTCATTGATAAACCTTTATAAACAGAGATGTAAATGGATTCAAATCGAAAACAGATTTGAATAAATTTTAAAATAATCTTACTAAAGGCATTCCGAAAGAAAAGATTCCTATTTATTTCTACGGAAACTGCAATCGATTCAGAGTGTATATAAATCAACCATGTTTTCTGCTAAAGCTTTTAACTAATCATATTTACCAACCCCTCTGCTCGGGGAGGATATGACACAAGGTCAATTTTTAAGCAGAGTTTAACAGGTTTTAATTCAGAGTTTTCCTTCTCCTAGACTAGTCACCTCACCAAGGCTGAATAAGCCAGTCTGCCCTACTATTTACCCATAGCCGGAGGGAGAATAATTGGATTCATACCTTCACCAAGAGTATTAGGGCTATGTGAAATGTAATCAGTCTCATCCAGGATTTGAAGTCGAGTCACCGTGACCATAAAAGCTTTTAACTAATAGTCACCAACATTGACAATGCATTTTCTTTAGCGAGGAACAGGAGCCAGCATACTAATCTCATTAGGGGGGTGATCAAAAAATAATGTCACTTATTTTGTTATGTTGTTGCAGATTATCAAAAATGGGTATTGGTAATATGACAGTAGGGTTTAAACAAAATTCAGTTTTACACGAAAGCAGAAATTTTATAAAAGAATTTACTCTATGCTAGGAAAAAAAATCATCAATGATTGTTAAATGTTTAAGGGGACCAAATTGTTGATGAGACCACAGATAAGTTGTCACTGATATGGATGACAAGCCACATTTAACACAGCTGCCAGCCTAGGAGATGAAGAACGCTTTGATCATTTTATATACGCTAATCGGAACGATGCCATTTGAAAAATTGTGGCAACCTTCTCCGGACAACGACAGACCAGTAAAAAAAATGTCAGTCACTTATACCGATGAAGATATTCACAAATTCAGCATGCAGGCTCTTGTTCCTAGCTGAACAAAATGTCTAGTCAATCTTGTGAACTGTGTGGGAAAGGGGTGTCATGTAGCTGAAAACTTATTCTATCGAAAGGTATTATTTTACGTCCTGTGTCTGTTGTATCTTTGCTAGAAATCAATAGAAAGCCATACTAAATGTGAGTTCTTTGTATATAGCAGATACCTCACTCTATTTATATCAGGTTGTGAACAAAAACGTATGTTTGATCCAGAAGATCTGATGTATTAATTTTAACGGCATTTCAAAACATCTAGGGATATTTTGTGACTAGTTGTTAGGAAATCATATTCATATTTACATTTTCGTGTTGTTGGTTTTCATAGATTTTCATGTCCTTGGTTCTATCAAATACGAATAATTTTCTAATCGGACTATTTGACCCATAAACGAAATCTTAATTGGTACTAGCACTCCAGGTCAGAGAGGACACAGGAGTAATGGCCATGTTGAGATACTCCACACTCCACAAATCTCTAAAACAGAAGCTTCACCATTACATGATTTTTAGTGTCTTGCCTGCAAAACCTTTTTGTGGCAGTCTTATCCCCTCTACGTATTCTAAGACTACGAGCAACTGGGCATGTGTGGTCTAATTCTTTAAAAGTATTAATGCTTGTGAAACAATTGTTATTTGCTTTAAATTTTAGTGTCGATGTACTAGTTGGTTTGTAAGTTGCCCAAGATACATTGGCAGATTATGTAGTGATATTGATGATCATAGAATAGTTTATAATAAAGGTCAATTTTATCAGATTGTTTTTTGTATTTCAAAAAAAAAGTTGATGGCATCTTCCACACAACGACGTTCTTCTTTATTTATCCAAAGTCAGACATTGGAAAAATTTTTTTCGTGGAACAAAACGGTAGTGCTTCTGTGGCAAAAGGCACAATGGTCCTTAGATGTGAAGAAAATAAAATGTACGTGTCGATGCATCTTGTTGATTTTTCAAATAATCTCTTATCAGCAAATAAACCGAATTCATTATCTCAGGGATTTCCAAACTTTTCTTCCTCTGGGTGCTCTTAAAAAGCAACAAAACTGTCGAGTACACTTTCTATATGAAATGAAAAAATAATGTTTTCTGTTTTATTTAAGCTTATAACGTAATTTAAATTTTTGAACATTAAAATCTAGTAAATTTAAAATACACTGACTTTACACCATGCAGAAGGGTAAGACCCTCACTACCCAACTGTAAAAGTAGAACAGAGTGATCTGCCCCTGGATGTTGAAGCAGAACAGACTGATCTACCCCTGGACAGATCTATATATAAAGAGAAGAAGGAGGCGGTCATTTGAATTTCATTCTGTAAATGGCATGAGATGGTCATCACATCTTTCTTACTTTACACCGACAAGGGAGAAATGTCCCGGGTGAAACAATAAACAGCATATAGTGATGGAGCTTTTAGTTCTGAAGACCAGGCGTATTCCAAAGTACCGCCTCATTTCTATTATTCCCAGGTTCTCTCTGACCTCGAGTCCTATTAGTTTAAATAGAGTTTTTTAATCTTATTAGTATTCCGTAAAAGAATATAAGCTGATAAAATTCCTTAATAAACAACTGCTACAAAAATGTAAATATGTACGTACATTGAACACAATTCCCTAACCTCTAGTCATAAAATAGACCTAACCGGATTACATGCTGTTAAAATCAATCAGCCAATCATTTCGTTATTTTATTCACTAAATCAAACTCTTTACTTGCTGAGTACAGTCGTGTCAAATCCCCACGGACAATGAATCAAATAAGTTAAAATCCATAATATGTATTTTTTGCAAACCAGAATATTAGAAATAACAAAGTTCGAATGGGGGGGAAAATATAGTTTTCGTGTCATTACGAATAAGCAAGAATGTAAAAATAAATGAAAATACATTTAGTATAGCATTCAAAATTTAAAATTTTATAGTTTCATACTCCCCAGCTAGTTGTCCGTAGTTCGAACGATCAAGACGAACCAGCAAGTGCAATATGATCCATCTACTCGATTAGAATTGAATCTTGAACAGATTGTTAATCGATTAAAGAGAGCAAGTGTCAAGAACTTACTACAGCACACTCGGATCCTTTGCTTGTCGCTGCCAGTTTAAAAAACAATAGTCTTTTCAGATTTAACTATACGGAAAGTTAACACGAGTTTCTCGTTGAAGTTTACAAACAGTGTCTTGACGTTGCCATCTCGTCAATTAATAAACAGTGAACTAACGCCTCATTTCTGAGTTCATGTAGATGACACAGGAAAGTTTTCAATACTGCAAAGAATTAGATGCCGATAAGCTCTCGGTGTAGGTCTCGCTGAAAGCACCGGTTCCCGCCAGATCATTTAGATTAAGCAACAATGGACTGGCTCACTGCTTAGATGGTTGGCCACAGCTGAACATATGGTACTGCAAACAACCTCTATACCAGACATAGTTAAGATTAGGGAATTTATTAGATTCCTAGGTGACATTTTTATCTTATACCGAAATCCAACCTCATCAGGTGATATCATAAGGCAATGAATGAGAGATGGTCTAAAAGAAACTTTCAAAATAATAAATGGAATTTCTTATTATGGGAGACATTTTCTTCAATAATTCTCGTTGAAGAGGAATTTTACTATTAAGACTGATTTCAAAAACTAAGTCTACTAATCCATTAGATTTTTTTCTTGAATTATATAGAGTAATATATTTTTGGAACATATTGCCTAATCTGATCAAAAACAGCAACAGTGTAAAAAAAAAGATTGAATTGAATAATTTCAGAAAAAGAATTGAAGAAGATATTTTTGAGAAGTATTGGATAAATTACTCAAAAGAATTTCATCTATATATATATATATGTAATAATAGCTTATATGTTCTGTGCAAAGAAACTTTTTAAGGTTGATGTGAGAAAATAGTTCAAACCAGAGATGCGTAAAAATCAGAACAAACAAATAATAATAATAATAATAATAATAATGAACCCAGCACCTGTCCTATGGGACTTTGACATACACACGGATCACCTAATCTCGGCCAGAAGAACAGACCTTATAATAATCAAAAAAATTAAAAGAGAATTTGCAAATTTGTCGACTTTGCCGTCCCGGCTGATCACAGAATAAAACTGAAAGCATGTAAAAAGAAAGCTAAGTACCTCGACTTTGCTAGGGAATTGAAAAACTGTGGAACATGAAAGCGACGATTGTACCAATTGTGGTTGGTGCTCTTGGCACAGTAACTAAAAAATTATTAAAGGGCCTAAAGGACTTGGAAGTTGGCGGACGAGTGGAGACTATCCAAATTTCAGCATTATTGAGAACCGCCAGAATACTGAGCAGAGTCCTGGAGACTTGGGTAGACTTGCTGTCACTAAAACTCCAGTGAAAAACCATCAGCTAACACAGATCTGAAAAACTCTAAATGAGTAAATAATAATAATAATATCATTATTATTATTAATAATAATAATAATAATAATAATAATAATAATAATAATAATAATAAGAAGAAGAAGAAGAAGAAGAAGAAGAGGACGACGACGATGACGACGACGACGACGAGCAGAGACAAGACAAACTACACTACTGATAAGATCTGCCGAAATATTGAGAAGAGTCCTGGAGAATTGAGGAGACTTGAATTACACTCAGCCTCCAGTGAAAGACTAGGAGCCAAAACTTGTGTGAAAAACTGACACATAAACGCCTATGGGATTGTGACATACAAACGGATCACTTAATCGCGTCCAGAAGACCAGACCTTATAATCATCAACAAGATAATGAGAACTTGCAAAATTCTTCTGCTTTTTCTTTTCTTTTTTTCTTTTTTTTAAATTTTTTTATTTTCAATGATCTTTAGTTACATTGTTTCGTACATATTAGAATTATGATATAGAGGATATACGTTCTTCAGCTTGAGTTTGAAAATTGCTATATAACCTGTATATATTCATGCAATCACTTCTCCATGGGTAGAATGTGATAAAGGACAGTTTTTAAACTGAGTATTGCCAGAAACAAACATTGGCATAATAGTTAGAGTGTTCGCCAATGGCCCGTGAGACGTGGATTCAATCCCAGGTCGAGTCATACAAATAACTAAAAAATGGTACATGATGCCTCCTTGCTTAACACTTAGCATTATAAAGTAAAAGGTAAAGTGGGTCGATCCCGGAAAAGGAGTTGCACCCTCCCCTATACCTCGGTGTAGTGGCTATCGAGAAAGGACACCCTCGACTAAGGTCGTCAACTATTGATAGAATCGCACTTTGCAAGTTTCGGTAAATGGAATCTATGACCCGAGTTCAAATCCTGGATGAGGTTTGTCACGTGGTCTGTAACTGAGAGGAGAGAAATAAGAGATTTCCCCTACCCCTCCGTGTTTGAATTAACAGGCTGCCAAAGACTGACCGTTAAAAGGAGGAATAAGGAATGTAGGTCAATTCCTCGCGGCCGAAGTAACAAATCCAGGTCAGAATGAAAGCCAACAGATGTTTGCATTCTGTGACTGGATGGATAAAGAAGGAGACATAGGGACATAGTAGTCCGAACGAATCGCCTGACAGGGTGAAGGAAGAAGAAAGAGGCCGAATGATTGGGCAGAACCCTAAAGCGGAAGTAGCACTTTTTTCGTTAGCAGAAATAGGGATAAAGAATATCTGTTTTAGGACAGCAGTTGGGGTGACAAGATGTGTGGACACTGTTGCCAAGACTCCGGGTGAAGAAGCGGAAAGAATCTTGGACAAGAGGAACTGATGACTTCAAGCAAAGCTGTAAAAAAAATCCCGCTAGCCCGTAAAAGAGAAAATATTCTCAGAAGAAACCTGTCGTTGAAAAGCTAAGTAAACCTTAAAGCTGTTTCTCTCTACACCCTTCCTAAGTACTGCAATTACATACTCTCTCTCTCTCTCTCTCTCAATCTAAAGAAGGAAGAAAGAAAAGAATAAGGAAGAAAGACATTTGTATATCTGATATTATCCGCTGATAATATAGCCGACACGTTAAATATGTGTGTCCGCATGTTTTAAAAACCTTGTTATATTTTACATCTCTCCTCGTGTTGAAATTTATTCATTGTGTTGTCTGCCTATCAAGTTGTCTATTGCATGTTACTTTTCAGCTTCATTCACCTCATGTTATTCTCGCTAAATGTCCTACTCGCCTTTAAAAATATTACACGGGAAATTGGAATTGTCGACTACGGTAAATAATGTTATTATATCAAAACCTAGACGCCCATATCTTCCATCATCCTAGGGGTAGGAAGAGGTAGTGGCCTGGTGGGTGTGTGTAACGTGAAATTTGGAAAACCCTTGCCAGCAGCGGTCAGTCTAGCCCCAAATTAACCCCCACATAATCTGCCAGTTCCTCTACGCCCAAAAAGGGAATCTTAACTGGAACTTATTTTGCGAGGGATCAAGTGCCATGCTGCCCCGTCTTCACACGTGCGAAAAATAAACTCCCGAGAGGGGATAAATATCTTATACCGCGTCACAGGTTGTTTGCGTTTTACTTCACATTAATCTTCTTATACCACTGCAGCAATGGTTAAATAAATACAGATTAGGTGTTTTTAGTTTTGGTTTGGTAACCAGTCTTGGAGAAAACTCTTTACACGTAGTGTAACATTTCCGTACCATCGTGAATATTGTACCGCTAAATTCTTCTTCAAAAACAACAGGTGACTCAATTATCTCGAAATACGAAAAGACTTTATTCTGAACTGCAACTTTTCACTTAGCAGTCAACGCAATACGAGGGAGAGGAAGACATCGTAAGGTTCTACAAACGAATCCCAACTTGGCAGACACCCCACGATTCTGACCGATTCGTACCAACGTCTAACCCCAACTGACTTCCAAACTCAACTCAACTCCCTGTGGATCTCAACTGAACTGACTTATTTCCAAATTCTCTATTTTTTTATACATTCCAAAATTAATTATTTCATTAGCCAAGGTCCTTGGTGTGACGTCATCTCACAAAATCATTGCATCATTAGTTTTATATCATTTCAATCAAACTTATCACATGACCTGACTTCAACTTATTTATTGCCCAGTCATCTGGAGCTGTAGAATACACTGACTGCACCTCTGCAGAGGGGTAAGACCCCCCCTAACGAGTGTCCTGGATATGACACTAAACAATCTGATGGTGAGGTTCCAGCAATGCTGGAACTTTGGGGAATGCGGAGTACCCCTTCATTACCATCGCTCCCAGGTCCACTCCGGCCCGGAGTGGTAGCACCTGATAGGGCCCTATCTATGGGTTAAATAGAACTAACAGCATTCCTATGCTAAACTGAATTGTTTGAGTAAACTGAATAGCTTGAAATAGAAATGTTTTTGACAATTAAACCGTACTTACATTTAAACTGCGTGCTTATGCTTAACTGAATTATTTGAAATAGAACAGTTTTTCGACATTAAAATTGTATTTACACTTAACCGAATTATTACATATAACTTCTTGAGTAGTTTGAAATAAATGTTTTTGACAATTAAACTTTACTTATGCTAAACTAAATTGTTTTAAATAGAACAGATTATTTACATAAAAATGGATTTGTCGTTAAATAACCTACAAAGGTTGATATGCCATAAAACCCAACAAACCAAACCAAACCAGAACTGTTTTTCGACATTAAAACTGTATTTACACTTAACCGAATTGTTACATACAACTGCTTGAATAGTTAGAAATGGAAATGTTTTTTGACCATTGAACTGTGTACTTATGCTAAACTGAATAGTTTTAAATAGAACGGATTATTTACATAAAAATGGATTTGGCTTTAAATAATCTACAAAGGTTGATATTTCATAAAACCCAACAAACGAAACCAAACTTCAACTTATTTAGTTTTCCTTTTTCAGTCACTAAATCTTATTGTAATATATTGACCTCCGACCCGGCAGAGCTGTCAAATAAGAAATGCACCAGTGTAAATACCAGGTGCATCCGGTCGAAAATATCAGTGGATAACCTTGTCTGTAGACGGGCTGAGTTGGGTGCAGATATGACGCCCACAAGAAGCAGGTGGATGCCAAACAATGATAAAACCCGGTGCGATAGGAAGTTCAGTTAGTTGGAGTCAGAGTTTTGTAGATAAGATGCCAGCGTGAGAGTCAGCTTCAGACTGAGGGCTTTTGGCCCTCAGGGCCCCCAGTTGAGCAGCCCAGGAGAACGAGAAATAAATGCTGCTATAGCCAGAAGAGCTGGGGGTCAATATGTTGCAGTTTTGTTCAGTCTCCAACTCACCTCTCACACATAACCCTTCGCAACCATTTCGAATAAAGTGTAAGAGGTATATTTTTCTAAAGAACAGTGTTTCGTTATTGTGTTGACTATGTTTCCATGTGTATACATGTATATATGTATGGTTGTATATGTATCATACGGCTATGGAACATTATTATGACAAGGGATGATTGTCGCATCCTTCCGAGCGCGCGTGCCAGTGTGCTCACATTGACTGAAATGATAAGTACACTTACTCTAAAATATCTCTACCCAGTCAAAAACCTCACCATATTAAATAATAAAATAATTAATATAATTAATTATCACTCTAATCATTTTACAGTTGTTAAAATATTAACCTTGTGTCACATCCTGCCTGAGGCATGTGGTAAACGAATAATACAGATAATTTAAATCAGATTTTTCTTTCCCAAAATGATTGGTTGATTGGTTGGGTTTAATAGCATATCAACCTCTATAGGTTATTTAATGCCAAAACCTGTTTACACGTATGTACGGTTTGTAAATTTCCCAAAATGAGTTACTGGATCAAACCAAAGTAAATAAAGTTGTTGAACTCTGCCTTTTCAATAGCCACTACACCGAGGTGGAGATGTGGGTGCTATTTATTTCCTAAGATTTCTCCACTTTATCCTTAATATGTACCTTATAATGTTGAGTGTTAAACAAGGAGGTATCAAGTACCATTTTTTGAGTCCTTGGTATGACTCGGCCTGGGATTGAACACCAGTCTCCCGGACCATTGGCGAACACTTTACCAACTAGACCAATATGGTCTATTATTTACCCATGGTTGGAAGAAGAGATTTATCAATGCCTTTCCGAAGCTAACGCTGTCTCGTTCAAAATCTGAAACCGAATTGCCGCGTCTATTCGCGACGATCACTGTTGCGCTAAGAGCGCCCCTATTAAATTTTATGTATACGAATCTACAAGTCATAACTTGGTAAGATATTTTCTTTTCAAATTGAACTTTTTCCAATCGTAGTTATTAATATATATATATATATATATATATATATATATATATATATTATGAACAAAAGATATTTGGACTTGAATAGAAATGTTAAACCTTCAATGATGTCCAGGGGGAGACAGTTTTGGTGACGCCATATAAATTAATGTCCCTTTGTGTAATAAATCTATAAAATGTGTAAAACTTAATTTCATTATCTCGGTAAAGGTTCATGCTATTTGATCTATTATGCACAAAGTAAAAGAAGCCTTTTATGACATCAAGTAATGTACATTATATTGTC
>CAUZXS010002263.1:180000-186848 GCA_963585895.1 Sepioteuthis lessoniana
AAAAGATGAAAGCTCAATGTTAGAAGTAAAATATGGGCTTTTACAAAGATAAATACTAAAAATGGTTTGAAATATTATTGACATTTCTTTCAATAATTTACTTAAATTATGATCGGATGGATCAACCTTGACACAGAAAATTAATCTCTGTTTGTAAAAAAAAGCTTTCAAAATCACAGGGAATGGTCTTATCAATTTAAAACAAAGAAAAAGTCTCGAAGAAAGCACTTTTTAAAATTAAGTTCTATTATAACCAAGTCATAGTCTTAGTTGTGGGTTAACTGTCATTTTTCGTTTAATGAATATATATGTATTTAACGAATCCCTCTACTATGAGCAGGATGCAGCACAAAGTCAAATTTAAAGATGCGTATAGATTGTTTGAATTTTGTGATTCCTTTTTTTCTTACCAAGGATAAAGAAAAAGTCTGCCCTACTATTTACTTATAGATCTAATGGGAGAAGGGATTGACCCATGCCTTTCTGAAGGGTATTTGCACGAAGTGAAATTCAAACAGCCTCGTGTAGGATTTGAATTCGGGTCACCGATTCAATTTCCAAAGGCGATAACCGTTACGTTAAGTGTGCTTCCGCTAATGAATGTATAAGTATGGTTTGATTTCTTTATATAATGATATATCAACGTTGGTAGATCACTTAATGTCAAATTCATTCTTGTAGGCAGTGCTCGTGGTGTAATGGTTAAAGGGATGGACTGGAGAATCGTAGTAAGCCAGTTCGTATTCCATCGCACTATTACGTTCCCTTTCGGACAAATACCCTTGTGAAAGGGTATGAACCCCCTTATCCTCCCAGCTATGGGTTAAATAGTACCACTTCTGTTCTTCTAGGAGAATGGCTTTGGCAGTAAATAACCTACAAAGGTTGATATACCATTCTACAAAGAAACTAAACAAAATCATTCTTGTAGAAGAACAGTAGTGGTAAGATTTAATCCATTGATCAAAGGCTGGGGAGTTCATAGTTTTCAAAAGGATTTTAGTCCGAAAGAGAATAAAATCGCTCGACTGGAGATTTAATGAATATATAAGAATTTTCTTGTTAGTTTTAAGGATAATTTCGTATTTATGCAATAAAATAATTCTTTTATAGTGAATACTTAGTTAGTCCTGAAAGTTTAACGTTGATTTTATAAAAAGCAGGCTTCTTCATCCTCGGTCAACTTTGTCTACGCCGATACAGTGTATCGTGAATTTAGGTATATGAATAAAATGCTACAGTAACACTGGACTGATCCAATCGTTAGGCTATTATGAATAACAATAACAGTTTGAGCCGGATTTCTAATTTATGTATTTCTTACTCTATATGACGATACGGATATCAAGATGATAGGATAATTGTATTGCATCTTTGTTCCATATGCAGACAGCCTGGCTGACTTGAAAATAAGCTTTGAGTTGAGCTGGAAAACTGATTATGGACAGCAAACAAAACTTAGATAAACAGAAAGAGATAATATTTCTATAGATATTCAAAAATAAAGACACACACACACATACGCTAGATGATAAACCCGTCTTTTTATTCATCAAGGTTTGCTTCGTCTAGCACACAAGCTAAAGGTAGGTCACAGCACCTGCTATTCCTACGCAGAATCTGCTTTGTTATATTAAATAATAATAAAAATGTTTCTAATAACTTAATGGTCCTGTTTTTATATCACAAAACAAAGTGATTTGAAGAAAATTATCTTTTTTTTTTTCAAATACTTAAGGGAAGTAGAATATATATATATATATATATATCATGATTATCAAGTTATGATGAAAACACTGATTTCTCTCTCTCTCTCTCTCTCTCTCTCTCTCTCTCTCATCCATTATTCCAAGCAGATCCTCAAAAGACTATCTAATGCCCGCGCAGAGCTGATGTAATAATTTCTTGCTGGTAGGTTAATACAGGTGTGTCTCGCCAGCACTTTTCCACATGCCTTGTTTGTCTTACATGGATATTTCTTTAGATGGATAGTAAGTGGCCGTACAGGTTCTGTTTTGTGGAGTGTTACTTCTAGGATTTGTTCAAAACAGCACGTAGC
The DNA here is from genome assembly GCA_963585895.1 of Sepioteuthis lessoniana. NCBI lineage: Eukaryota > Metazoa > Mollusca > Cephalopoda > Myopsida > Loliginidae > Sepioteuthis > Sepioteuthis lessoniana. The sequence goes on from CAUZXS010002263.1 coordinate 182,060, forward strand.
ATTCTTGTGTAGTTCCCATTTAACTTTTTCTCCATGCATTTTGCTAGCGTCCATGTGGTGATACATACATTAGTAGTGGCACACCCACAGCTTGTGAAAATCCAGTTTCGTTTGACCGGTTATATCACAATTCCATATGATCGATAACCTATCGATAGCAGTCAACGCCGTTGCTTAGCGTGTGTTGACATCACCTTAAGTAGATGAGATATTGTTACCGATATATATATATATATATATATATATATATATAGTGCAATTAAATGGAGACTCAAAAGAGTGGAGATGGTCCTTTCTCATTTAAAACGCCTGAACTCTATTTTATTTACATTCACAAGGAGGCCAATGCCTCCTGCTGCTTGCTCTAGGCTATACAGCAGAGATTCGGCTTGCGTAGGTATATTTGCAAGAAGCACTAGATCATCTGCATAGTCTGCATTTGTTATAGTTTCAGCTGGATATCATCTGCTTCTTCCTTTTTTAATTTAAAAAAAATTGGGGGAGGGAGGGTAAATCCTTTTTCTTTTATTAAATCCATCGACGTTGGAAGTACGTAGCCCATGCATATTATAAACAAATATGATTCTAATATATCTCCTTCCAAAACTCCTGCAAAAATGTCGAAGCAGTCTTTACTGCCATCAGGTGATTAAACCATTGGGTTTGTGTTTTTTTATAAAGGGTCATTATAGCTGTAACAGTTTATTTGAGAAAACCATAAGCTAGTAGTGTTTTCTTCTTCCCTCGAAGAAATCTACAAACAATTGTGTTACCGCGAGATTTTTCACGTACTCCTTCGATGATTCAACGGATGGTCAAAGTTTGTGAAGTTGCAGATCAATTTCTGCGAAAATCGTTTTGATTTTTTCGAAGAATTTTCTCGATATCAGGTTTGATACGGTTGAGAATTATTAAGCTTAGCAGCTGTAGCAGTAAGCGTTATGCTTCCCTAGCTCCCAGTAATTCAGAGGTCATCTTTCTTGGGGAAAGAGCGGATGAAGCCTTTTATGTTTTTCTCTATTGTATTTTCTTTATAGACAGCGTTGCGTAATCGAAGAAGTATATGATAAAATTTCTTTGTCTTCCATACTTCTTGAGGTATTTCATCGAGGCATGCAATTTTTTCTGCTTTTAATTTTTATCCGTACTACGTTAACGATTAATAATTTTTGTGATAGGTTTACCAGTAACTTTTAGGGAGTTTCCTTGCAGATTCTTGAAATGTTCTTTTCACTTCTGTATTCTTTCTTATTGGCTAGTAGATTTTAGTTTTGCTCAAGGGGTGCTCTTCCTTCTATTTATATCATTTACGTTCTGCAACGCTGTTCGTGATTATCTGTCCTCTAAAGAATCCCTGACTTTCTTGATTTGGCCTAGAATGTATTCTTTGAGGTCTTTTGGTATGTGTTAATTCTGTCAGGGCTTTCTTAAGTGCATCGAAATTTGTTGAGTTTCTTTTATTAAATAAGGATGCTGTTTTCTCGATTCTTCCTTACTATTAATGAATTCCATAGATATCTACATTTGGCGCTTGGTTTAGTTGGTATGCACGCTGCTGCTGTTGCTGCTGCTGCTGTTACTGCTGCTCCAAGGTGGGCAGTGATGAAGTTTTCATTTTCATCATCCGAATTATACGTTTCAGATATCTCCTGTTGAGTATCGAATTGGTTTCTTACACTTACTGTTTATCTATTGTTAATATCTCTATTGATAAGTGAGGATCAGTCGCAAAGCGTGGTTTTGGCTCTGTGTTTCTTATATCTACGTAGACTCAGGTGTATCTTTGCCATGTGGGTTATGTGATCGGAAGATATCCCTTCAAAGCAGGAATATGCCTGCTAATTCACAGGGCTATTTATCTACTTCGTATTTATGAATACATAATCTAGGTGTGCTTTTGAACTACTTGGCTAGGTAAAAAAAGCTAGTATGTCTAGCCACACTAATGAGTTCTGATAGAACGAAACAGATAAAAATGTGGATGACTATATATATATATGAGTGTGTGTAAGTGTTTCTTTGTTGTTTTTAATAGCAAATCAACCGTCTTGGATTTTTAATGCCAAATCCATCCTTTTAAAAGGACAGTAGAGTTACTATTTAACCCATAGCTGGAAGGATAAGAGGGTTCATACATTTCCGAGGGGTATTTATCGAAGAGTGAATTTTATAATGCGATTGAAGTACAAAATTGCTTACTACAATCCCGCAGCCCAGCACATTAACTATTACACCACGAGGACACCCCCGTGTGTGTGTGTGTAACAACTGGGCAGGGCAGGCTATCATACAAGGTCAATTTTTTAAGCGGAATTTAACAGGTTTGAATAAGTTTTCCCTCTATTTGACTGGTTACGTAAACAAGGCAAAAGAGACTACTCTGCCCTACTATTTACCCAAAGCTGGAAGGGGAATAATTGCATTCATACCTTTCATTACTCAGTGCAAATATTGTATTTGATTTTATGGAATATTTTTCATGAATTTCATTTTTATTGAGGAGGAACAGGACCCTGAAATTGAAAAGCGTCACAGCTTCAAAAAGTTTGAAAACACCAGACTAGAAGGGAGTTTAGTGCAAGGCGCCCCGTTTATTGACTAATGCGCGTGCGTTTCATCTCGGCTGTCATCGATTGTCTGGAAACTGGAAACAAGATTTATACCTTTCTGCTTCGAATACCAACTAGCCAAGATTTAGGGTGTCACAGATGTCTATGACTGGTCAAGATGGCTACCATCTCTCCAACGTTCATTAATTCCGACACAAATGCAAGGGGAAAGAGGAGACTCTTTCCTAAGCCAACATCTTCGAACAAGCTACTCCCCAAAATTACACCTCTTCTCTAAGACAAAAGGTGTTTCCTTTGTGCTCCGTATTCATATTCAGTGAAAAACTTCACAGGCTTTGGAGCACATGTGTGTTGAGTTGGTGATTGACGGGCTGCGAAGACCTGGAATCAAAGAAAGATAAACGAATAACTAAGGCATTGATTATATATATATATATATATATATATATATATATATATATATAACAGTGTTAATTGTCACTAAATCACTTTGTGGGTTTGTGTCGAACCAAGTGCAATATAATATGGAGAGCGCCCAATATCTAGGATAAAGCAATTTTATAATAATAATAAATAAATAAATATTAGTTATATAAATGTAATTCCATGGAATTTAGATTGCAACCCCGGGGTTTCATGGAGTTGTTTTTACAAAACAACAATCATTAGGCAGTTAACAAAATGAAATGAATCGAAACCGTTTAAATACGCTTACAAATCAAATCTTCATTCGTTCCCCTCGACATGCAATGATGATGTTTTCTTCCTTAACTATAGTCACCTAAACTTGCAGGAATAAAATAATGTAGCAAAAATAAGATACACCGACGCCTTTATAACCGGTTAAAACAACACGGTGCATTTGTACCTTTACATACACATATACTATATGCCACCCACTAATACACACAATAATACGCAACTATAACCCCCACAAACACACGCTCACACACTCACGTAAAGATTCCTACAAAATCCCAACGGTTCTTGGACTGTATTTTCGATTCATTTCATTTTTTTTACTGCTTGAGGATTGTTGTTTTGTAAAAAACTCCATGAAACCTAGGGTTGTATAGTCGTTATACATACAACTATATGCGGAACATAATCAAGCATAATGACGAACTTCAATGAACGGACGAACACGCTTCTTTATAAAAATATATCTCTCACACTTTATTCTCGAAAGGGTTGATGTTGGTTGTGTGTGAGAGGTGAGTTCGAGACGGGGACAGACTGCTACATATTGACCCCAAGTTCTTCTAACCATCGCTGCACTTTTTTCGCATTCTGGCTGGGCTGCTGGGTGACTGAGGGCCCAGGCCCTCTGTCTGGAGCTGGTTCTTACTCCACTGGCATCCTATCTCCAAAAGCCGTCAGTGGCACTAGGATATATTTTTGTTTGACGTTCACCTGCTTCCTCTGGGCGTACGCATCTGCCACCATCACCGAATTCAACCACGTTCACTGGTCTAGGTGTTATTCTGATATCTTCGACCGGATGCACCTGTTTGGCTGTTCTTCCGCTTATTTACACAGGTGCATCTCTTGATTGACGGCTCGGTCAAGGGTCACTATGTTACACTAGAGGTCGCAATCTAAATTCCATGGAAGGAAATATATATATCTAACATATATTTATCTATCATTATTGTATATATACGAGGATCATTAAAAAAAATCTTCCAGACATTTTCGTATGAGCACTTTTATTGATAATACACCCATGAATCTCCTCCGAGTGCAATTCAAGTATTGTACCGTTCTAACAACTTCTTCAAGTCCCCATGAAAGTCCTCTTGTGTGAGCGTGTCAATGACCTTCGTCACAGCCTCTTTCATCTCTTCAATTGTCTCATAACGACAGCCTCTGAGCTTAGGGAATAAGCAAAAGTCACGGGGAGCAAGGTCTGGAGTATAAGGAGGGTGAGGAACTGTCTTGATGCCCATCTTGATCAAATAGTCTGTGACAAGGATGGAGTTGTGGACTGGTGCATTGTCCTGGTGGAAATACCACTGACACAATTTTAAGAGTGCTGGCCTCTTCCGACCGAATACCTTCCTGAACTCCTTTAAAAAAACTCAACATAGTAACTCTAACCCTATCCCTAATCCTCTGGCCAATCAATTCTGGTGTATTGACTTCATTACTCCTCCCACACCTCTCATCATCCCTCACAGACTCCCTGTCTTCCCTGAATCTCTTATGCCACTCAAAAA
>CAUZXS010002264.1:0-123567 GCA_963585895.1 Sepioteuthis lessoniana
CAAGAGGGTAAGTGCTTCCTGAAAGGTAAGGCCTCCTGAAACTACGCTATTATTTAATCTCACCCACCCAGCACAGATGCCAGGTAACTGTAACTCATAAAAACAAGTACAAAAACTGAAGTTAACCTTTTGAACCTCTATTTCCTTTACTGTCAAATACACTGTACCTGAGTTTATTTTTATATATATATATATATATATATATATAAAAAGTACAAATATCTTAATTTAATGTTATTCTATTAAAAGTAGTTAGTATATTAAGCCTGTTATTATTAGTATCTATTTACCCAACTCCTCTGTCACAGGTAGGATATGACAGAAGATTAATTTTAAATTGAGTACAACTGGTTTGAATTAAGAGTTTTCCTTCTGATAGACTGATGGCCTAACCAAGGCTAAAGAACCCAGTCTTCCCTACTATTTGCTCATAGCTGAGTAAGAACAGATGGATGCCTTTCCCATGGGCATTACAACAAAGTGAAACACAAACAACTTGATCCAGGATTTGAATTTGGGTCAATTACTTTTCCTACAACGATAACCATTAACTGTAGTTGAGGGTCAACCCGAAAGCTCCCATTTCAATAGTTACTACACAGAGGTGTAGGGGAGGGTGCAGCACCTTTCCTTAGATTACATTATGCACATTAAGTATTTCATTAATAGTATCTGATGTCTCACTTAGCTTGATATATCAAATTTAGAGCACATAGTACAATGATGCATATTACAATAAATTATAACAGTGCTCAATCTGAAATACAAGACTTACAGGTTCAAAGGATTAAGATATTCAACAGAAAGAATGCAATATAGACCTACAATAATGGACCAATAAGCCTATACATAACACAACTATTAGTTCAACTATGATTTAAAATGTTCATTCTAAAAATATTCAAACTCCGAAGTCAATGAAAAAGCAGAGGGTTAATTACATTGACAAGCATTACATTGAATATTCATTGAATAAAATGAATGTTTTTCTTTTCACATCATTAGACTCTTTTGCTAGGCAATGCAGTTATAGAGCAACAGTATTTTCCCAGTGTTAAAACTATTTTCATTATTATATATGATCGAAAGCAATCAGAATGATTAATATCAAATCATTCTAGTGAATTCTTTTGCATTAATCTCTCAGAGAGTTATTTGAAAAGTACCACAAAGAAATCTTCAGAAGTAGACAATCAGGAAAATATAGTAAATAACTTCCACAAGGAAATAAGTAAGCCAAAAGTTTCACAATATTTTAGTACATAAATATATATATATATATATATATATCGCATGACCGAAGTAGTGCCTTCTGTGGTTGGTAGTGGATGTGCTAACATGTGCATTACTTTATAGTGTGTGATTTGAAAGCCACACAAATAAATGTGCACGAGCCTAATTTGGGAATTTATATTTTGAGTCGGAGCTGGGTCATAATGCTATGGAAGCAACTGATAACATTTGTTGTGTGTAAGATAAAGGGGCAGTTGATCACAGAGACCAAATGGTTCAAGAAATTTTGCTTGGGTTGCAAGAAACTCAACAATCAAGCAAGGTTGGGTAAGCCTAAAAATCATGGATTCTGAAGCCATGCTTCAAGCCATAGAGGCAAATCTAGCAAGTAGCATTTTGAGAATATCCCTTGTTTGGTATCTCTTAGTTCAGTGTGGTTCATTACATTCATAACCTTGGCAAAAGTATCTGGAGCTATAGAATTATGAGTCACATTACCAAATTATTGCAAAACTTTTGACTCACTTTAGTATCTTTGCACTGAATGTATAGCTAATTGGTACAAGTAGAAAGTTTTCAAATCCTGAAACTTAATTTTCGCTTAAATTTGTATCATATTTTAGCATCTCTTTGAACAAAAAAGAAAAAGGAAAACTTCATAATATACTTCAAACAATTTTCATGTGAACAGTATATTAGTAAAGACTTAAATAACTTCTATTTTTAAAATCAAGTTGACAATTAAAAAACAATATATGCAGGAATAGTTATGATATACATCTAAATATAATGACCTAACTCAATGTTAAAAGCCAAAATAACTCTACTGGAGAGTTGACTGATAGGGAGGAATATTAGAAAAACAATTTCTCACACACCCCAAAAACAGCTATGAAGGAAATATATTACCTTTGCCTGGTGAAAAAAATCCTTTTATATATTGCTAAAACTTATGTAGCATCATATATATATATATATATGTATATATATATATATATATATATATATATAATCTAATGCTGAAAGTATCAATTTGTAAAATCTTTAGTGCTCAAGGCACAAAAATGATGAGTAATATTGCAATATATTTCAAGTGTAGAATAAGATAAAAATAAAATAGGATAAAAACTCCTGACTGAAAGTTTCATGTTGTCAATCTTCAGGTGTGCTAGAATTCAACACCTTGAATACTACCTCACTAACAATCAACACCATGGAAATCTGAGTCATGAGTTTTTATTCTGTTTTATTTTTATCTTATACTTGATTATCAATATGTATGTATGTAATTCAGCAAGAGCACATTGCAATGCAATTTTTTATTAAAGCAAAACACTTGAAATGTGTCAAATTGAAAAAAGCAATTTCCAGTCCAATTTGCAAGTGAATGGTAATACTGAAAAGTCTGCATTCATGCTGAATATAATTTTTTAAATCAAATTCTGATATCTAAGAAATTAGAATCCTTAATTCCTTCCTAAAAAGAAACATCAATATTATCATAGACCTGTAAGAACAGGAACCCAGATAATCTAAATATTAATGAAAATCCTTTACTTGGATATTATTAGTCCTTTGCTCTTCTGCTGAGCCATACTAGCAAGTATTTATATGGTTAAAACTTACTTGGAGCTTAATTGCAAAGAATTGGATGTTCATAAAAAGATTCTTCTCATGATATGGTGATTCCCTATAGAATCATTCATATGTTGCAGACTTTTCATACAGCCTCAGAGAGTTGGGTTGTATATATTAACAGGTAGGTAGACACTATAGCTGGTTGCAAGAAATCAATGATGAAATAAAAGAATTCTAACTCAACCAAAATAATCCAAAAAATAAAAACAATGCTCATTTGCCATTTCTTGAGCAGATTTTATGATTCAACACAGCAATCAGTCTAAAAAGTATGACTATATTGATAATTTTCATTAACCATCAGCAATTACCATATTTGTTTTCACTTCATGAAAATTTTTTTTAAAAATAGCCAATAGCAGACAGTTACATATTTTAAAAATGTTTAATGATACAGGATCAAGATTCAGGATCCCTGCTTAAGTTTATATCAATCTATTCCCAAATTCTATTATACCAGTACATAATGGAATTATAGTACCTTGAATGATTGAGTAAATTTTGTAAACTAAGAAAATAAGTTATATATATATATATATATATATATATATATATATATATATATATATATATATATATATATATATATATAGAGAGAGAGAGAGAGAGAGAGAGAGAGAGAGAGAGACACATATACAGCATTAAACAATTTTGGGCATGGATAACCAAGTTAAATACACCATAATATCTTAATGAAGACAAAAGTGATCATAATTGAAATAAAAGGATTGAGTCAGTAGAAAGAAAATAATGTGAAATCAAATTAGTTTTATACATGATAGAAATGATCTATATCTTATGTTTAGGTAATTCAATAATTTAAATTATTAACATTTCAAAGGCCAATAAAGCCCTCAAATACTACTTATCTATGTCTTACAGCAGAACTGTTTTTGTAGGCAATGTATTCTTAAAACTTATTTAATAAGCAATGCTTAGACTGACACAGAGGCCACAGGTTGCATTTAAACATTTCATTTTTCTATTCTATTTTTATTCACATAAGAATTTATACTAGTTCACAAAACTACTATGATCATATTCATATTTAAGAACTAAAAGGTTTCCTTAACCTATTAAACTATATTGCATCCTTAAGGATAAACATTTTTTAACAAACATATATTGTATACAAAATATTTTTTTAGTATATATAAAATTTCTAAGGCATCATGTATGAATTTGGAGTAATTTTGATTTTTTTCATGTTAAATTTCATCTATTTAAAAGTACTCAACAAAAGATTAATGATATTTAGACGGAGGAGGGCTTTTAATTTAAAGTATTGTCATTTCACAAAGAAAAAAAAAAAGCAGTGGGCTACCCACAAATGGTTCAAGGTCACGTGATGGGAGGTCCAAAAATTACCCCCTTTTCTAACTATTACTGCAGACATCAGAGTGTCCCCCATGTCCATTTTGTGAAATAAGAAGAAACTGCTGGGGTAGGGATTCTCATATCCAGACTACAGAACTAGTTGGTTTTAAGTGAAGAACAGAGAGGGAACCCCACCTACGAAACAAGGTAAGTATGCACATCAAATGAAAAATCACGTAACATCATTTAGCAATTGACAATTATCATAAACAACACTAGTTCCTGATTAGTGATATAAATATGTTAAAAAAAGTGGGAGGTGAATCTCATCAGTACCCTTTCCATTATTATTATTATAAACAATAATAACTGATTAAATTTTTTACCAAATCAACTCAAAAATTTTTTTACGTATATATTTTAGATTTATTGATGAGGGGCGAGTAAAAGCGAAAATTTTTGTTTAATTTAAATTTGATTAAACTTTACCCATTAAAAATAAAATCTTCTAGTTACCAAATTCTACAAAAAATTAACATTTTTATTTTTATTTATTTATTTATTTAACACTGATTTTCAAAAAACATTCATTGTACAAGGGAAAAATATTTTACTTTAAGTAAACAATATGTCAAAAACTTAAAGGAAATGTTTATAGATAAATTTACAATAAATAAACAAACGAAAATGTAGGTTTTAAGACCATATTTTAAGATAGAGAAAGAATTTTTTTATTAACACATCTATATGCGCTGCCTTATGGAAAAAAAGAAAATTCGCTATCCAATAAAACTTTAATGAACTGAAAACTCAAATAATGAATGATTGAGACAACTTTTATAGTGGCAGCATGAAGTAGTTCTATACCACTACAGCTGATAGATCAACAATAGGTGTGACAGTACTAATTAAAGAAAACGTGTGATGCTTTAAGGAAAAGAAAAAAAGGGGGAAAAAAAAAGAAAATTGCAAGTTTGAGACGATTTTCTATATTAAGGATTACACAATTCTACTCCAATCGCTTTCCTATTAAAGGTTTCTAGGTCACAATGACCTCCCTTCGTCGTAACACGAGGAAAAGAAACACAGATACATACACACAAGGTAATGTTTAAAAACCCAATAAAGAATGTCGTTTGCCGTACTCATTTTTTATGCAATAAAATATTTTCAAGCAATCGTTATTTTTGGATACTGCATATATGTGGTAAAATCTTTTAATACATAGCAAGAAATTAATTTTTAAAATATCTTTAAAATTACAAGAATTTGGCTAGCAGTTTAACGTGCATTATTCTTTCTTTTTTTTAACCCACATTCATTTTTCAATACATAATAAAAACGACTTTCATAAGGTTTTCAGTGATATCTTATTTTCGCAAACAAAATTACCTTCATAGTTTTATATAACCTATAAATTAAATAAACATGAAATTCAAAATATGACCCCTTTTTTTAACCCTTAAAAATATATTGATTGTTAAAGTTTATTTGTTTTTCAACTTAAAAGCTCTATCTAGTTGGGAAAGAATATTCAAACTGACAATATATTTAAAACAACTTATACTTTGATTGTTTTAAAAAGAAAAAAACCCATATTTATTCAATAATTAGATAAAAATCAAGCGTTTTCTTTTATATTCCTCACAAGTTTTGAAAATCACTAAAACATTCAAATTAAAAACATAAAAAAAAAAATAAAATCCTGTGTTAATATGAACATTAAAATAAAACAAAATATTTTTAAAGAAGAACTAATAAAACAAAATAAGATTTTTACCTTGATTTCTTTTAATTTAAAAGATTTTTTTTCTTCAAAATGAGATATTTACACAAGAAAAGTATAAATTAAAAAAATATTGGCGATGTTTTTTCCACCTTCAAAGTTGAGATTTTTTTTTTCCCTAAAAAAGAAAATTATTTTACCCCCCCATACACACAACTTTTCAGGAATATTTTTTAAACAAGTCCACATGGAATCAAAGTATTTCCAGAAAAAAAAGGAGAGGAGGAAATTGATGTGTAGTAACACAGCTGACATGAATTGTGAGTGTTTTATGACAAAAGCAAGGAAGAAAGGAAAGGTGATCCAACGCGTGGTTGGCATAGTAAATCATTATTAGCATCAATAATGAATGACAGTAACCGTCGCCATGATATTGTAAGTTAACTACACACATCAAATTAAATACTTCCCACCATACTCTGTCTCTAAACATCAGTTTCTTTTAATATTTTTCTCCATCCCTCCTCTCCACCTTAATTGTTCATCTTAGCCAGTTTACCTTCCCATATACACTAACCAGGACGGTAAAATATATAGAAAGGGAAACTTAGCAAAAAAAGCTTGCCCCATTTCATTTCATTCATGAAATAAATAATTTTTAACAAAACGCAGAAGGGACATTTTAGACAAAAAAAAAAAAAAGGAAAAATAATTAAATTAAACAATTTTTGAAAAAAAATGTAATTTTTTTTTTAGTTAGTTTACCATTGACTACCATAAGTTCCACCGTAAGGACCGGCTCCACGTGGGGTGTAAATACCACGGCCTCGTGTCGGACCCCCACCATAGCCTTCTCCGTATGGAGAATTAAAACAATTACCGAATCCATCGTCCGGATAGGCTCTATTATTCCCTCCACCAGCAGCGAACCCTTGGTACCATCCACTGCTTCCATCTCCGGAACCATAACTGGAACCAGAATAAATAATACCACGTCCATATGATGCGGGACTGGGCATGCGGCTGCCCTGAGGGATGTAAGGCGCGATCCCGCGATTCGCAGCAGCAGCCATAAGCTCATCCTTAGAGACAGCTTTCTTTACTTCTACCTTTTTTCCAGCTAGGTTGAAGTGTTTGTGAATGACACATTGGTCTACACTGTCATGGTCATCAAAAGTAACGAAGCAGAAACGCTTGTACTTGCCCGTATTTTTATCCTTGATCAAATCGATCTTCTCGATTTTACCGTAAGGGGAAAATTTCTCCAAGATTTCTTCCTCTGTGGTGTCTTCGCTTATACCGCCAACAAACATTTTATTGACGGTAATTTTGTTCTCAGGGGTTTCGTCTTGGGGAATGGCTCTTTTGCAGTCCACGGTCCGATTATCAATAGTGTGAGGCCGAGCCTTCTGAGCCATGTTTAGAGACTCTGGGTTGGCAAAGGTGACAAAAGCAAACCCTTTCGACTGATTTGTTGAAGGATTTTTGACAATAACACATTTTGACACTTCCCCAAACTGCTCGAAATACGACTTTAGCGATTCCTCACTCGTATCAGTGTTGAGTCGGGCCACAAATAACTTGCAGAACTTCTCGTCTTCTCCGGCTACAGACATCTTGTATAATTTTTTTTTCTTGGCTGTGGAGTGTTATATACTAAAAAAAATCAAATTACTCCGTTGATTAAATTAAAATCCACAGAAAAAATTAAGTTCTTTTCTTTTATCTATGAATGGGTAGAGAAATGTACAGGATAAAAATGAAAACTGTACTCCGAGCAGTCAATAATGGAGAAACTGCCGACAAAGAAAAGAAAGAGGGAAATAAAAAAGAGGGAAAAGAGAAAAAAAAATACTGAAAAACGAAAATCAAAAATAATAACAAATCATATGCTGTGGAAAAAAAAAAAAAAAAAAAAAAGGTAGATTGTCTGAAAGTTGGTAACGAGAGATAATCAGTGATCAACAAGCTTCATTTATGCGTATTATAACAACTGACGAAGTTAAAAACTAATCAAACTGGTTTCCATTTTGCAAAACTGAAAATAAATACAAAGAAAAAAAAATTCAAAAACCCGGTATTTAAAATGATCAGAAAGCAGAAACTAAAGGCATTGGCTGAAATATTCAGTATATCACTTTCCCCGCATACTTCTCCATTTTTTTTTTTTTTTTTTTTAAGACGAAAGGAAAAATCTGTTAGCAGTACATAATGAAGGCAACTTTTCCTTGTATTATTACTTGTAGACAGCTTTTCGGTGCTTCACGTTCTTTCTCAAAATACCGGTGTTTTGCATCCTAGAGTTATCTGCCCTTAGGACGCCTTTCCATAAAATAAAAAAAATGCTTTCAGTTTCTGGTTTATTTTCTTATTATTATTAGCAGTAGTAATAGTAGTAGTGGTAGATAGATCTGCTTAAATTTATTTAATTCCTTCGTATTTTTCTTTTCATTCTATAGTTAAATTGACAATTCAATTTCTGCTTAAAACACCTGTTTTAATATCTGATGAGAGGCAATGTCTTTAAAACAATACTACTAGTACTAATACAATCATTTTAATTATTACTTGCTACCTCCAGAAATTAAATCCTTTTAGATGTTAAAAAATGGAATTAAGCAAAATGAAAAAAATTCTATGACTACTTTGTAGACTATAAATATACCAATATGTTATTATATTTCTCCGATTTATTTTTCACACTTTCTAATATATTCCTGAAAAGCTGTCCAGTCAATTGGGTCATTGAAATACACCCATTGCATCTCTACTGAGGGGTAAGAACCCCCTACCCCGCAAATGAGTTTCTTCATTATGGCATTAAACAATCTGATGGCAAGGCTTCAGTCCTGGAGTTTTGGGGAATGTGGAGTACCTCTTCATTGCTATTGCTCCCAGATCCACTATGACCTGGAGTGGTAGCACCTGATAAGGTCCTATCTATGTGTCAAACAGAACTGTTTGACATTCAAACTGTGTGCAAACAAATGACTAAAGTTGAATTGAATTGTTAGAAATAGAACTGTTTGGCTATTTAAATGTGTGTAAACAAATAACTGTCTAATTGATTTTTTAGTGATACATAGCAATATTTGGAACCATCTAACTGTGAAAACAAATGAATAGTGTTGAATAGAATAATTACTTTTAAATAATAATACTTGCTTGAAACTATTTAGCTTTATGCAAACAAATGATAAATAGTAAATTGAATGATTTGTATTAGATAGAAATACTTGAAACCATTTAACTGTGTGAAAAAAAAATGAGCTTAGACTCATTTAGAAATATTATCGATAGAATGTGTTTACAAATCATATATGATATATATATGTATAAACAGGATTTGGCATCAAATAACCTACAGTGGTTGATATGCCATAAAACCAAACCAAACCAAACCTGAAAATCATTTCTAGTGTTTTTTTATGAGTCCAATAAAATTTAATTCACTTATCATCTATAGTCTGAATTGAGGAAAAAAGAAGACTTAAACTTTGGATGAGTTATAGGATTTCAATTAATTATTCTATAAGACAACATTTAAAAAAACAAATTATTGAAAAATATTGGTAAATTTTTCCTATTACCCTATTGCAAAGCCAACAGGATTTATATAGAATAAAATTGAAAATCATCTTTCCTTGCTTAAATAGTTCCTCTTGATTTTTTTTTGATTATGTAAAATTTAGTCAGTGAATAATATATGAAACTTCATGTCTTTTTAAAAAATTTTCATATATATATATGAGAGAGAGAAAGATTTTGATACAAATGAAAAACAGTAAATCATAATATTTTATTATAAAAATCAATATTTAGTAATCTATGTGAATTATTAAATATTAGTTTTAATAATAAAAAACAACTCAATGTGTATCCATATGAAGGATTATTGAAAATTTCTCAACCTTACCAAGAATGGAATGAACTAGCGCATGAAATGTACATGCTCTCCAACATGTTCATTCCACATTTCAATACACTTAGCACATCATTCCTCTATTTTTTTTTTTTTTAACCCTTCACCCAGAAAAATGAATTCAATAAAAATTCAACAAGCTCTTGTCGATCACTGGCAAAAATACATAGCAAGTGATGGTGAATATGTGGAAAATAGTGTTTTGTACTTGAAAACCTGCTGCAGCCAACAATTTTATTGTGATCATTGTATCTGCTGTCATTTCCATAGATCTTTGAAGATCCAAGAAGTTTAAATAAGATGCGAAACTTGATAGTCATTATGCAGTCATATAAGTTTCAATAAAAACAAATAGGCAATGAAGAATGAAAGGGATAAGGGGTGGGATAAGAAGATACTGGAAAATTTTGAGAAAAGACCTGAGGATACTTTTGGTTGTTAATCTCTCTAGAATTTCCATGGGTCCTGCAAGTTGATAGATAGATAGATAGATATAACATTTACAATTTGATGAATTCCATTCAATTACTTTGTGATGATGTACAAAATTTCTGCATTTTAAAGCACTTATTTGATTTGTATACAGAAACCACAAATTAGTTAACACTAAGATTTACACAACTTAGAGAGTAAATGTAGGAGAATTCTATCAATTTGTAGATGTTTGACTATTATAATTAACTCAAATGATTTCAAGCATTGCTTTATATGTTTCAGTCTAGTTTTTTCTTAAGGCATTTCATTAAAATCCAACTGTTTCAGACATAGACCTATAAAACAGCAGCTGTACAGTCACTGACCTCCCATCTCACAAATCATTCATATTAGATGAACAAACAAGACATTCCGGGCTCTGCTGAATTAAAGACCAACTCAAACAAGATGTTCTCTTATGGACTCCTACTCATAGATGGAGCAATATTGGCTGACCAGCAAAAACTTACATTCATCAGCTCTGTGCAGACACGAGATGCTGTTCAAAGGATTTGGCAAGAGAGATGACCAATAAGGAGGACAGATTGTAAGAGAGAATAAAGGGTATAGCGTTTCGAGAAATTGTTAATTTCTCTAACAATATATTTTTTTAGGCAACACAAATGAATGACAAAACTTTTCTTTAACTACATAACAAAGAAAGTTTTTTATTTGCAGCATTGAATATGGTTTGCTTTTGGTGCTGCAAGACTCGTGGAGTTTAGGCTTGTTAGTGTTGGAGACGAAATGGCGTAGCGGGATGTTGATATGGCAGCGTGTGTTGCAGGACATGTGAGGGATTGCGTTTAGAGTTACCGTGTAGTTTTGTATCTGGTATTTGGGGGAGAGTCTGCATTGTCTCCATGTGTGGACCAGAGGTGAAAAGGGAACTAGTGTCAAGAGCGGAGTTACGCTCAGATCGACATAGTCAATTTTGGGGTGACACAAAGTTGGGCCTGTGCAAGGCATGTTGTATGTTTCTAATTTATGTTCAACTGGGATTCCTCGTAGGAAATCCATAAATTAGATGGTTCCCTCATTGAGTGTCCATGTTGTTGCTGCTGCTGTTAGAGCCGCAGTGAGATGTCCACACTGGGCGGCTTGTCTAGCTAACAAGCATTGCTAAGTAGGGATGGCCAGAGGAACGTCTGTTCTGGTCGCTGTCTCAAGCCAAAGAGACTTGGTTTGGCTGCTCACCCGTTTTGCTAGCTGGAAGTGAAGGTCCGGGCTGAATAGGATAAGTCATCCTGATTGGGTGAAATTAAGTGTCGAATTAAATTGCGCGCCAAACCAAAATACGAGATTTTCCTCTTCTCTACAAGGGAATCCATGCTGTCAGTATACTCTGATGATAATGAGGATTATTCATTTAAGAGAAAAAATTTTTTTAGGTGAGTACTTATTTATGGGTGATACTGTATTCACAAAGTTTTATCTGACACATGACCATTTATTTATTGACAATACTGTATGAGGTCATTCAACCATTTAATTTTAACCAAAAAATTAAAATAATGAAATAACCTACCTTGGACAAAGTCATATAAGTCCCCTTCAATATATTCTCTTTGGGATCTTACACACTAATCTCAGCAAAAACAATCTGCAAAGCCTTCTTTTAGAATCACCCACAGGTGCCTTATTACATTCTCCTTAATCTCATCCACAGCTTTTCAATTGGGCTTTTAGCTTCAGGAAAAACCAGAAGTTGCTAGGATCCAAATGTAGACTAAATAGAAGCTAATAGATGATAAAACTTTTTTGCCAAAATCTATATAAGACAAAGAATCTGCTCTCTTGGTCATTGTGAATGAGAAAGTCACACAGTACATAAGCTCACTTAAGAGCATGTAACTGACTTAGTGACTTTGTAACCCCTTGGAAGAATGTTTATTCCTGCATGTGCAGTAAGATGCCCTATGATTATATTTATTTCTAACACTGCAAAGTGCTTCAGATTTTCTTCTGACTATTCAAAGATATTCATTTGGAGTTTTTTTTTGAGAAAACCATTTGTAATGGCAATTGTATCTTAAGAAAACATAGTCCCCAACCAATATCAAAATTTACTTGAGCTTATTAATCAAATTTGGAAAGTTGATCTAATTATTTAGGGTTACATATCAACAATTTTTCCTCATTTACAGTAGTTGATTAATGGCACCAAAAGAAGCTTTGTAGATACAAGGCTAATGAAACATTTAAGAAGATTTTAAAAAAAGTAAACTGCTGTGAACACCATACTTTCTTAAACAAGGATCATTCAATAAAAAAGGTGAATTTTGCCTAAAGAGTTGACAATAGGAAGCGCTGGTTATAGTTGCACTTTTTTCAAGGAAATCAATTGTAGTTGGTTCTTTCATGTCCCAGAAGACTGTCAGTGTGACCTTCTTTACTGACTGCTGCACCCAGAACTTTTTCTTTACTGTAAAGTCAGTGTGTTTCCAGTCCATGGACTGTCTTCGCCACACTGGCTCATAGTGGCAAATCCATGTTTAGTCCATCTGTAAACATTTTTTTTTATTAAAACAAGCTTCCCTGTGTACATTGCACATTCTTCTGTAAATTTCTGATAGTTTGCACTTTTCAACCAACAAAAATTTTATGACAGACATCTGTTCAAGGCTGGAGCACTCTGATTTTCTGCCATTTTGAATAGCCTCAAAACAAATATTTTTGCAAAATTGAAATAATTTTTGCTATAAACTAATTCCAAACAATGTAGAGTTTACATTTACTGAAAAAGAAAATTCAGAAAAATTTCTTTTTTACTTTTTTCAAAAAATTCTCCTTGTTTATTGAATGACCCTATTAGATTAATTTCATAACTAATTTATAAACATCTGGCCACACATCAAGCCAAATCTACTTTTAGTGGGTGGAATGACAATGTACCTGGCATAGATTATCACTGAACATTGATTCTGACAACCAGGAATTGAGCTCAGCAAGTTAATATGAAGCTCTTGTAGTGACCAGCTAAATTTATTAATTTTTTCACACTATTCTGCTCCAAAGCACTTTATCATAATCTAATGGTGAAGAAGCTAGTCTTATTGAACAATTACTACTGAGTATGTATGAGGTGTTTCAGAAAAATTGATATTTTGTAATCAAATAACTTGACAATTTCTCATTCTGATGATCTTAAATTTTAACAACATATGTAGAAACTACTCAAAAGTAATCTAAGTTTAAAACTACTCAAAAGTAATCTAATTTTTAAATGCTTTTTCTTTTCCAGTGAATAATATTTCTATACCTGAAAAGTAAAAGATCATACAACATTTAGCAAAATTTTGAGTTGTTTCTAAACACGCTATTAAATGTTGAGATTATTTGTATGACAATTGGTCAAGTGATAAGATTACAAATGATATGATTTTTTCTGAAATACCCTGTACTTCTCAAATGATATACGTTTTTTTTAAACACCCTGTATTTATCCAACCTCCCTGCCATAGGCAAGATATGTCATAAGGTCAATTTTTTAAGTAGAGTTTAGAATCAGAGGTATCTAATACCTTTTACACATCAGCCTTTATCTTACTATTTCATATTTTTATTTATCTATTCACTGGGGATGACTGGGCCATTAAAAGAAAAAAGTTATAAAACTTACCCTGATGGAATAAGTCACTTTACATATAGATGACATATATCTAAGCAACTCATTATAATGACATAAAGATTATTGTTTATTGTTAATGGTGAGCTGGTGAGTGTTATTTTCAATAGAGTCAAGTTAAGCTGCTAAATATTTTTAGTCCTGAAGATTCATTGGCTTGGGTTCTTTGTTTAATAGCATATAAATCTACACATTTGATGACATATTAACCTATATGTTTAATGGCATATTAACCTACATGTTTAATAGTATATTAACCTGCATTTAAAGCCAAAGCCATCCTTGTAGAAGAACAATTGTAGCACTATTCAACTTACAGCTTGGAGAATAAGAGGGTTCATGCCTTTCCCAAGGGTATTTGGCTGAAAGTGAATGTAATAGCATAACTAGAGTTTGAACTAGCTTGCTTCAATGTTGCACTCCAGCACACAAGCCACAACGCCACAGGGACTACTCTTTGAAAAGCTATGGAATTATTTGCACAAATTATGCTGTTTGAAAAATAATGTCCAATTTTATCAAGACATTTTCATGGAAAATTGACCATATTTTTTTTTTAAATCCTAATACATCAAGTGAAAGATGCTTAAGAGATTTATCAATTCAAGCTTTTTTGATTTTTGTCTGAATTGTTAGTCTTATATAAGCAATAATGGCATGTAATTATCTTACATCTTTACCTTGATTTGTTTAGTTTGATTTCTTTGTCGCCTTTGTGAGTTATTTAATACTGAAACCATCCTTTTGAAAGAAAAGTTGTGGTACTATTTAACCCATTGTTGAGGGGCTAAGTGGGTTCATATCTTTCCCTATAGTAATTGTCCAAAAGTGAAAATAATAGGGTGGCGGGAGTTCAAACTTGCTTACTATAATGTCACAGTTCTGTACATAAGCCACTATGCCATGGGGGTGTCCTCGTGGTGTAATGGTTAAAGCGCTGGACTGCGGAATCATAGTACATGAGTTCGTACTCCAGTCGCGCTATTACATTCACTTTCAGGCAAATACCCTTGGGGAAGGTATGAACCCCCTTATCCTCCCAGCTATGGGTTAAATAGCACCACTACTGTTCTTCTAGGAGAATGGCTTTGGCATTAAATAACCTAAAAAGAGTTGATATGCCATTAAACAAAGAAACCAAACCAACCAAAGAAACAACTATAACATGGGGGCTCCTTCTCATATTCAGCTTGAAAAATTACTTCTTCTTCTTCTTCTTCTGATGATGATGATGATGATAATGATGATGATGATGATACAGCAGTTTCCTGACTCTCTCACCATCTGTCCCTATCACTCATCACTCCTGGCAGATCTTCTTGATTGTATCTTGTACCTGCACAAAGCTAATGTATGTAAGAACTTGTTAGTTAGCCAACACTGGTGCATTTATTCGTAGGAGTCTATCAGAGAATTTTGTGTATGGGTTCATTCTTACTTCTCCAGTAGTGCCCAGCATGCTTTGTTTGTCATGTGAATTATTATTTTAATAAGGCAATTCCAAAATTTTTTTCTTTTGAAATTTTGGATTTTTAATTCTGTATTATTACTTATATCTTGCAGCATCTTGGCTTCCTGATAATTATTGTTTGAGACACCCTCTTGCTGAAAACCTCTCTTTCTCTGTGGTAGAAAAAACATTTTTTTTCACTCAACATTTCCTCTGTGTCCAGCAAGTATGCATAATAGTTTTACATCAAACCATTTGAAATTTCTTGTGAACAAACAAATAAACTCCCTTAAGTTATTAACATAGGCTTCAAACCTTACTTCAACCAGCTATCTTAGGTCTTCAGTCCAAGCTTTATTGTCTGCCCTGTTGGCAGGGCCTTGAATACACTGACTGTATCCCCTGCAAAGGTGTAAGATCTCCTCTCCCCCCCAAAAAGGCTATCATGGTAATGGATCCAGTTATGGAGCTCTGGAGAGTGTGAAGTAACCCCTTCATAGTCATTACTCCCTGGTCCACTCTGGTCTCAAGTGGTTGTATATGTTAGGGTTCCATCTTTGGGTCAAATTGATTTGTTTGAAAATTATTAGTATTAGAGAGGAATACTTGATACCATATAAATATGCAAATAAATGATTAAGTAGGAATAGTTACTTGAAGCCATATAATTGTGAACAAATTGTTAGTAATAGATAGGAATACTTGAAACAACATAACTGTGTGCAATTCTTTTTTATCAAGAATAGTTATTTGAACCAATAATTGTTTAAAAATAATTAAATCAAAAAGTATTAATTGAACAATCAAACCTATATTTGGAAAAATCTATATTTACAAGCATACTGTAAATGTACTAATTATATTTCTACTTTATGAATACTAAATTCAAACTGATTATTAAAATTTCTGCATTAAATACCCCACAAAAAGTTGAAATGCCACTAAAACCATCTAAACTAAAGCTTTATTGACATAACCAGTATCAGATTGAGGCCTTTAGGAGGCCCTTTGACGAAAAGAATTTGGAGCCTATTCATTACCTATATTTGCCTCCACCCCCCATGTCTGTATCAAATTTAAAAGACCAACTTAAACTTGAAGGACCCAAATGCTCTAAATTGTGTAAAAGAGCCCAAATAAATTTTTAATAATCAAATCTCCTATGTTCTTGTATATCTTTGATTTTTAAAAAAGATTTTTCAGGGCCCCAAAACTAAAAGGCCCTTGGGAGCCCCTCTACTCTTGGGGCCCCTGTGCTGCAGCCCATACTAGCCCATTTATAAATCTGGCACAGGATGTAATGAAAATTGGTATTGAGCCAACTTATAATGCATCAGTAGTTACCCTGTAAATATGGTTTTCTGCCAGATTTTGCTTACAGTATTTGTACTGAATTGAAATATTTTTTCCTAAAGCTTTCTATCCAGAATTCAAAACATATTGTACTACATTTATGTGTTTGTAGTCCTGTGAATTTGGCTTTAACATTACTGAAACAACAAAATGCTCTAGTTCATTAGTGTTGCTGCTCAAACATTTAGACTTGCATTAATTCTGTTGAATATTAATGCTATATATTAATTGTTTCTTGTCAATATTATAATTCTAGCTGTAATCTTGACTTACTAATACAAGTATTGTACTTCTGTTGTTTTAAGTCATGATGTTATATCAAGTTGGATAAAATCTCCAAGTGCGGACCTTTTGTTTTTTTATAACAAATACTTTGAAATCAAAAGAAATACACCAGTTTCTTGCTAAATAACTGTTTCAAAAATGAAAAATATCTTAGCTAAAATACAAGAATTATATATACTTAATATAAATGCATTTATACCAATAAATTATATAAATACACATTTTTATATGTCAGTCTGTTTGGCTTTTTAAATACTTCCTGTGTAAAAGGAAATATTTTCATAATGCTACTAGATTTAATTTGAGAATATATTATGAACTAAGAAAGGTCAATTCAGTTCAAGTCATTTACATATTCCTACGTTTTATCAGTAGCATGATTTTTTTCAGAGGAGGAATAGCAATAGATTTTACAAAATTTGGAATTATTTAGGAATTTTAATTAAATATCATGTAATATAGCCAAACTATTTCAGGTTCAGCCTTGTATGTCAGTTCTTGTATAATCATCAGAATTAACTAATATAGTAGACATTAATTGTAATAAAACCTCTGAGAATTTAAGAGTTCTGTTAGAATGAATCAGCAGCTATTGGATTATATACTGTGTGTTAATGATATCAGCAGCTATGTGGATTATATACTGTGTGTTAATGATTTCAATGTGGATTATATACTGTGTGTTAATGATTTCAAGTTTATCATTAACCGAAAAAAATTTTCTTTTAAATTTCTTTCAAGATTTCCATGTTATTTTAGCAGTGTAATTGTAATGGTTTACTAATTTTAGTTTTTACAATAATATACAAAAAATTTTATATGCTCTTGCTGTAAACTAATCTTTGTCAATAATTTTCTGTGAGTATAAAAACATGTGTGTGTCATTAAATAGTGCCATTAGAATGTATGTCATTACATTAAAGAGTTTACTGTATTTAGTAAGATTATTCTTCAAACAAGAGATTATTGCTGAGCCAATAAATATGTTGATCCTGTTAGCTTTCAGAAAGGAGTGAAGTACCACAGAACAGGCAAGAATGACAAAGGCAAGAAGGTAAATTCAAATACCAATTTCTATTTGGCTAATATCACTGGAAAGGTGTGAAAATATGAAGAGAATTGATAGTCCTTATGGTGTTGTCTGCTTTTGATCTAAAGTCATAAAGCTAGCAACTCAAAGGCTGGGTCATATGGCCAGAGTTGCTCTGTATCACAACTCCGCTAGTGAAGTTAATAGTAGTGCAAACAGTGTTCTCTGTTTGTGGACTGATCCTTTAGGTGAGGTGTTTGCTACTTTTGACTTGTTAATAATATGTTATTGATCTCATGGTGTTGATAAGGATGTAGTTTACTACCTAGAAAAGCTGTTAAAAGATTATGTTTCTTACAAAAAAAATGCCAGAAACAAGTCCTTCAAACTTAAAAAGAAAAAAGAAAAGAAAAAAACCTTCAGCGGTACATATACTAAAAACAACCACACTGTAGGGGAGATAACTCACGGCATTCTTTAACCACGACATAAATTCCCTCACATGTGCCAATTCAAATTTCAATATTAAACCAGGAATAAAAGTAACACGTACATCCAATAAACTCTCTATTTATTTACAGATAAAAAATATATAAAACATGCATATTATATTTACGTAAAAGGAAAGAAAGCACATACTGTACTTTAGCATTCAGTAGAATGACCAAACAATTAACTCTAGACAGTAATCTCTGAAAAAGATTTGGGCAGAAAACAAAAAACAAAGCAGAGGTATGGATACAAAGAAATAATAGAATGTGTTAGAATTAAAAAATAAAAGTCTTACTGGTTCAAAAAGGTCCTTTGAAAAATAGAAATCTTCATGACAGTAAAATCTTCAGTTAAACAGCAGCAGTAGTAGCAATTGTAATTAAGAAAAAACATATTGAGACAGATTTCAGCAATTTGTTCCTTAGAAAGTTCCTTTATGAAGAGTTTTGAAGGAGAGAACTTCAGCCAGCCTCGCATTCAGCATTCATAATTTTTGTGTTCATGGCATAGCAATTCCACGGTAGAAAACTTGAAAGAATTTCCTCCATTCAACAATTATAAATATCTCCTTTCAAATAGGAGACTCAGTAATTGAATTTAAAACTCAATAAAATTTCCTCAGGTCAGCAATTAAAAATATCTCCTTTTAACTAGAAGATTCAGCAATTGATAAATTTTACTCTGAATAGGAAAATTTCTTCTCACCACATGGTTCTCAGCAGTCAAGCACAGAGCTCCTTTTTGAGCTGTCCACTCTCACCAAAGTTTTCTCCCCAAAAAGGCTGAGTTTCCTATTTCCTGCTTCAACATCAAAAATGTCACTAATCCACTTCCTCAGCTAACGGTAAAAAAAGTCCCATCAATACAAACCTCCATCATTCAAAAAAATAAATTTGACCGCAGTAGTGGGGAGATAAAACCTGTAGTCATCCTGAAAAGGATAGCAAAATGAAGAAAAGACTTGTGTCCTTAAAGAACATTTAGAGATAGTCCTGAAAAGGATAGTTAAGAAGAAAAGACTGGGTTGCTATCTTCACTGCTCATGGCTGGGAAAAGGATGGTGTCTGATCATCTGGGACTGCTGGAAGAAGGCAGGAAGCAGGAACTGCTGGATGAACCATACTCTGACCGTCTTTGCCCGATGCCAGGCAAGCCAACTCTGTCAATTGGATTTTTTGTGCCAGTATTTATATTAAGACAGGGTTACATTAGCTCATGGGTTTCTTTTGCTAAACTTCCAGGTTCTAAGAAAGTAGGAATAGTGTTAGGGTATGACAAAATCATCAATAATATCAGATATTATCTTTTCAACTCTTAAACCCAAACAACCAATTGACCAGTCGGCTGGGGCTGTAGAATACACCGACTGCTTCTCTGCGGAGGGGTAAGACACCCACCCACCCAACGAGTGTCCTGGATATGACACTAAACAATCTGATGATGAGGTTCCAGCAGTGCTGGAGCTTTGGGGAATGTGGAATACCCCTTCATTGCCATTGCTCCCAGGTCCATTCTGGGCTGGAGTGGTAGCACCTGGTAGGGCCCTATCTATGGGTTAAATATAACTAACAGCATACTTATTCTAAAATGAATTGTTTGAGTAAACTGAATAGCTTGAAATAGAAATGTTTTTGACAATTAAACCGTACTTACATTTAAACTGCGTGCTTATGCTTAACTGAGTTATTTGAAATAGAACTGTTTTTCGACATTAAAACTGTATTTACACTTAACTGAATTGTTACATATAACTGCTTGAATAATTTGAAATGGAAATGTTTTTGACAATTAAACTGTGTACTTATGCTAAACAGAATTGTTTTAAATAGAACAGATTATTTTCATAAAAATGGATTTGGCGTTAAATAACCTACAAAGGTTGATATGCCATAAAACAGAACAAACCAAACCAAACTTTTCAACTCACTGACTACAGAAATAAAAAAAGAAACCCGTTTCTTTAAAATAATAAATATTTTTTGGTAGTTATTATAATTTACTAACACAAGTGCAACTAGCTCATATGTGTCTGTGTATGCATGTGTGTGTCTACAATAAATAAGCAATCAGTTATGTTATTTGGGCTGTTGTAAATGTAAATGTATGTTCAACTGTGTTGACACAAATCTTAAACAAACTGGCACTCTAGCCTTTCCTCCATTTTTTTCTAGTGATTGCATAAGTAAGTAGTGTCTACAATTCCTTTTGCTGTTTCTCTGGGATTGTGGCAGATGACATTAAATGTGTAGCTTCCGCAAACATTCATAAATTGTGATAGACTGAGAACTAGACAAACTACAATGACAAAAGAATTAAGACAAATAATCTTTTATAACATAAAACAAAGGAGGAAAAGTTAATACAAATGTGTGAATAAGTTTGTTAGGTATTTGTGTGTGAAGATGTGTACATTACAATGTTATGTGAATGTAAGTGTGTGTTGCTTGAACAAAACTACTTGCATGTGTGTTCACTGTTAAGACAAGAAGAGAGAGAGAATAGTAAAGTTTTACTTGAATATGTGTATGCATGTGTATGTACACGTGTAAACTAAAAAGTACATAGCTGTGAAGTATGTGCCAGCCAGCTGGCTGAATGCGTGTGTCTGTATATATAAGTATTAAAAAGTAAATAGCAGCAGAGTATATATCTGCCCGTCAACGAAATGTGTGTGAATTGTATTTGGGGGTGATGTCAAAGTCCATGAGAAGTTTAATATATTGAAGAATTGTAAATATACTAATTTTGATATGCTTATGAATGTAGTTTTGCGGGCTGTATGTTTTCCCATTTTTGGTTGTATATCTGAAGCTGTCAAGTTGTTTGGAGTTGTGAATTGTTGGGGGAGTATGTAATTTGGTTATTTCAGTAGAGTGCTCTCTAAATTATTCCCACCACAAATACAACACAAAAACTTTACAATCGCGCAAAAGAAATGGAATAGAACACAACAAACATTAAATAACAAACAATTTAATATGCATATAACAGAATATGAAAAACAAAATACATGATGTGTAAATGGCCTTTTAGAAAATAAAGTTTGAAGAAGAAAATAAATTTGTTGAAAGATGTGTGTATGTTCATGTTATCAGAGTCCGTAAATAAGTCGTTCTTACTTACATTAAGTTTATAGCGGGTTTTATGATTGTGGCGACGGCATGTCGCGTTGATGAAAGAAAGTTTGTCGGGTTTTTCTTTTGAATATAATTCTCGGCGATTTGAAGAGAGTTCATGAACTTTCGTTGAGGAAGGAAAGGAATTTGTTGGAATGTATCGGCTACTGCTTTACTGGCTTAGTGGCTTGTCTTCATTTGAGTGTAAGCTTGTGTCTTGTGAGTCTGGCTTCCTAACTCTGTGTTATTTATATCCTACAGGTGGATCAAAGAATCGTCCTAAAATCTTGGCACGTAGACATTTATTGACCAATCAGATTTGTATTTTACTATTTTATTTTCGAGCCTAAATATTTTCTGTTAGTTCACTTCCGATCCTAATTTTCTAGAATGTTCTATTCCATGTTTTTAGCTGATTGGTTGAAAAATATAAAAATGTAATTTAAATGCTAATGCGGGTTTGATCCTAAATTTCTAGAATGTTCTTAAGTATGTTTTTATTGCTTATTTTAAGACTAGAAGAAATGTGTATCCTATAGGATCACTTACTGGGAGAGCTGACAGTGAGAGAAAGAGAGTGTCAAAAACATGAAATATATAGGTTCCCTCATCACATGACTGGCTTCAAACGGGAGATTTATTTTTGTGCAGGACAAATTTCTTTGGAGTTTAACTCATGGACGTAGTTGAAGACACCGGCACATGACTACTCAATCCAAGCAGGTTCCCAAAACTAATTATTTTATTTTGGCACCTTACTATTTTTGTTACGAGAACAAGTGAGTTTTGGATTCTATTTTTCCAGAATTTTCTACTCCAAGTAGTCCTCACTGACCGGTCTAAAATTATAGGAGTGTAAATCAGATAAATGTGTGAATATTTTAAACATGGTTGATTCATTATTTTCCTTCTACTAATTCATCATATTTTAAGTATTAAATTCAATTAATTAGAATTTGGATTTTTTTAAAAATATTCATAAGTAAAGAGTAACATTTTTTAGAATATTCTAAACAATTCTTTAAACTTTATATAATATTTGAGTTTTCAAGTTTTAGAAGAAAAATTTTATAGGCAAAAATTACGTTTACACCGTTTAAAGTTACCTCCCTTGGTTAAAAAAGAAAAAGAACCTCGTGTTAAGCTGAAACACTGAACAAAGTCAAGATTTTTGTTAAAATTCCGAATGTACACTCAAATAATGAAATAATTTTCATGGGTTTTGTTGTACTATTCATTTCAGAATAAATTTAAGTAACGCAATTGATCGTAAGTACCTTCCTTTTTTTTAAAATACAATTTTATTTTGATGAGTTTGATTTAAACAACACGTGTTGAAATTTTTACCTTGCTTTTTTATTCAAGTTGTATGATTTTCAATCCCGTCTAAAATGTTTATTTTTTTTAATTTAATATGAACCAGATTAGATTAGTCAGTTAAGTTACTAAATAATTTGCTTTTCAATCCCCGTTATCGGTTGAATAATTTTTAAAAAAATAAAACTAAACTAGCTGCTAATAACCACCAGTAACTTTTCGTAGTAGCTACATTGTAGCTCTATTCTTTTACTTAAAATTAGCGGAAAGAAAAAAATCTTTGTTTAATGTTTACTCATATTGTAAATATAAATTATTTTGGCCAAGGTATAGCGTTGGAATTACGAGGGAGGTTTAATTTATAATGTAAATGTTTTGTAAAATTCACTCCGACAAGTGCTTATCGAAAATCCGAAATCTATTACATTTCCGAGCCGTTGAGAACCTATGGCAAATACTACCTTTTTTTCCCCATCTCTTTTTAGAAAAATTTCTTTTCGTCAGTTTTAGAAATTTTAGCTCTACCGTAATGACCGCCCAAAATATGATCTAACCCCTCTGCCATGGGCAGGATGTGACCCAAGGTCAACTCTTAAATAGAGTACTGCTTTGAATTCTGAGTTTTTCTTTTAGACAGGTTACCTAACTAAGGCTAAAAAACAATCTTTTTTACTCTCATAGTTGGGAGGAGAACTGATGGATCCATATGTTTTGCAAGATGTGAAATGGAAATATCCTCATTCAGGATTTGAACTCTGGTTGCTGATTCCATTTCCTACGACAATAAGCTTTACACAGAACTTGTAAAATCCTAGTTTATAGGGGGGGGAAAGAAATATAACTAATTTTCACTGTGTTTAACTGATGCTTTTGAATATATCTTTAGTGATACTTCAGTGTTTCTTGCCTGGAATATATGCTGGTGTTTTGAGCATTGCCTCGTGCAGATTTGATGAGCTTGGAAGCATGTCTTATCATCATCAAAACATGCTGACAATATAGATTCCCTTGGCTCTCTCACTATACGTCCCTATCAGTCATAGCTCTTGGCAAGTCAGCATCCAGAGTCCACATACATCTGATGAATGAAAGTTTTGGCTGGTTTTTGAAAGTGACAGAATCGAAAATTAAGCAAATTGAATTTTACTTACATTTCGTTTTTTTTTAATTATATAATTTTCTCCTTTTTTCTTATGAATTAAAATCAATATTTATATATTAGATCAGCTGAAACATTTATTTTCTATCAACTGTAATATCTACTGATTTAAGAAAAATATCAAAACTTTTATCAGTGGAGGCTGCCTCATTACTTAATTATGTCAGTGTTTTGTGTATTAAAAGTTCATAAAATTAATATCTCCCAATTTTTTATAAATTATATATAAGAAATACTCAATTGTTTTTATTAAAATATTTCCTTTTGATAGCATGTTTCCATCCATCAAATAAATCCTTGCCTTTGAAAATGAAAATAATTTCCTTTCGGACAACACAACCACAGCATATTTTACGTAAATTATTTCAGTAATAATATTTAAATATATAAATAGAAATTCATGTTGAGTCAAGCAAATCAAGGCAATATGTCTTCTGTGCTTTTACTAGATAGAATGACATCAGCATATAAGTCCCATTCTACTGGGACACAAATAAGTGATACCTACTATATTAGTATATATTAGGAAACACAGAAGAGACTATGTTGCTGCTAAGTTGACTGTATATTTCCAACCTTCAAAAAGCCTTACATTTCAGGCTGACAACTTCAGGTAATTATGATAAGACAAAGGAAAATCTATTAACAAATTACCTAGAAATACAACCAAAACAAGGCCTTTCCTTCCAATATGGGTGAACTATATTAAATTTGATATTGTGTTACAGAGTTATTGAATCATTGTTTTGCTACTTCACTGAAAAAGTTTGTAGATATAACACATGAAGGTCACATGGAATACGTAAAAACTAAGCAATTCATTCTAAGCTTTGGTTTCCCCTGCTAGACAAGTTAGTAAATGCTTTAATCAAGCAACTAAGTATCAGAATGTTAGAGAACCACAGCAAATGGCTTTTGGGGAAAATGTGGCAGCATATTTTTTTGAGCCTGAACCCAATTGGGAATATTTACTTGTAATTTCTGATGAATACACTAGATATCCAGAATTTGAAATTGTTTCTTCAAAATATGCTAAAGTTGTTATACCAACACTCAATAAAGTGTTCTCAGTCTTTAATATCCAACAAATTATAAAACTGTGGTCCTCCTTAGAGTGGTGAGAAAATTAAGGTCTTAACAAAAATGCTTGGTTTTAATCATCAACCTGTTTCACCTGTCTGCCCACCAGCCAATTCTCAAACTTGTATAAACTGATACAAACTGCCAAAATAGAATGAAAAAGATGGAAACAGGAATTGTATTGGTTTCTGCAAGATTACCATTCCAAGCTACACCTGTCTACAGCACACATTTTTGCTGAGCTTATGTTCTAGAGCCAAGAGTTTATATTGAAACTACCTGAAATACAACAGAAATGTGATGATCAAGAAATAAGACAAATGAATGCTAAGAAACAAAACATGAAACACTATTACATAAAAAGAGGGACACTTAAGTGCATGAATTTACCAAGCAGAAGCAACCAAAGCCCTCCTCGTCAGCTGCAGCTGTAGATTACTCTGACTGTACCTCTGCAGAGATATACCCACCCCGTAATTCCAATAAGGCTAACTGTTGGCTGTGGATCGTAACTTATAATACTTGAGGACAGAATCATGGATGGTTATGTCAAGCTTTAGCACCTCTATAATTGTCCCAATCTTATTCTTTAAATTGCTCTTGTGGCAAACACCCACCCAACCCTATTTCGTCTTAAAGGTACTAGAAAGTGGTGACTGAGAGTCAATTGCATTAAGAGAAACAAGATTTTGACCATTGTTTAACTTTGATTAGCAGGCTTTCAAAATCTCCCTTCTGACATGAGTGTACTGGCCAATATATCCCTGTCTCAACCATGGTAAATACCTGACAAAAGATGGACTCCATGGTGTGTGCTGAAACACAAGACCAGTGAAAAAACAAAAAAAGATCTCTTCGAATCAAATTCAGACAAAAAATAATCGAGTTCCCAAGATTTATTGTAATTGAATCACGAGAGGAAACTCTTTTGACTAAACTATTACCTTTCTTCAAAAAATTTAAAAGCAACAATCTATTTGTAGAAGTAGATAATAAAAAAAAACATGTTGAAAACTTAATTAAAATGAATACTTTCCACAATTTGAAATACAAGGTCTACCCACATGAAAGACTGAACATCTCAAATAGTCATAAGTAAGCAGAGATAGTGGTCTGTGCAAACAGCTAACATTATACCTCATATCTTACAAACCATTCAAGTAAGACAAACATATATACTACCTGGATAAGAAATTGAATACAGTGTTGCTAGGCATTCAGGTTACTTTCCTCTCAACTGCATTCTCCTATCTTGTCCAAACTTCTCGTTACAGATTCTCATTACTTTCACTACTGCTCTCACCTCTTCCTCAACTATGTGGTGTATTTCTTTCCCTCTGATGGAGTTTATTTGAGGATCTGGAAAAATCCTTGGCCAGCTCAGCATTGGTTGACCTCTCCCATGAACCTCCTATGATGCAGCATTACATCTGTTGAATTGCATACTCTGCCTTCCTCTCTCGACTAATCCTCACTTGAATTCCGATTTTGGTCACTTTAGGATCACTTGAGTCAGACTTGTCCATAGATTTTAGCCAGCCCTCCTACTCTATGCAGGTCAAATAAATGCATGTACTGTCCCTCGAAGAGTTCTTAATCAGTTTCTCTATTATGGTTGGAAAGACTGTGCATGCAATCCAAAAGTTGTCCCCTACTTTCCCTTTGAATGATTTTATGTTGATGGATTGCAACACATCTGGGTCCACTTTACCAACCTTAGGCGCCCCTGCAAGATCTTCATGGCATTCTTTGAGTGACTGACTGTTGTAACTGTGACTCACACCTGAACTTTACTAATTAGGTTTACAGGTAATTTATTCAAGGTAGTTCTTCAAGCTGCAAATGTAAAATAAGACTCACCCCAATTTCAGCAGAGCAAATTAGGAAAAAAATTTAGTGAAACAAACTACTAATATTAGATGTGATGAAATGAATATAATGAATATTATCAAGGATAGCATTTTTAATCTGCATAATAGCCTTTTAAATAATGACTATAGGTATACAAAATTACCTTTAAAGTCTAAGCTAATAGGAGTTGCCTGGTAGCTAATTTCGTCCAACTAAACCTACATATGGCATATAAAACTCAAGGGAATTCTAAAAGATATATTTTGTAAAAAAAAAATGTGCACCTTATATGCCATAAAATACAGTAATTACATAGCATGGACTAACAATTCAGACACAAAACCAGAATGTTTAAGTTGATAAGTTTTCTTTTTTATGGTACGAGGTGCATACACTAAGTTTCCAGACTTTTTTTCGTATGGGCATTTTTATTGATAGTACACACATGAAACTCTAGTCCCCTTCAAAGTAATCTCCCCCGGCTGCAATGCACTTGTACCATTGCAACAACTTCTGGAAGGCCCCATGGAAGCCCTCTTGTGTGAGCATGTCAATGACCTTCGTCACAGCCTCTTTCATCTCCTGAATTGTCTCATAATGACTTAGCTTAGGGAGTAAGCAAAAGTCACAGGAAGCAAGGTCTGGATTATAGGGGAGGGTGAGGAACTGTCTTGATGCCCATTTTGGTCAAATAGTCTGTGACAAGGATGGAGTTGTAGACTGGTGTATTGTCCTTGTGGAAATGCCACTAACCCAATTTGAAGAGTGCTGGCCTCTTCTGATGGAATCTCTTCCTGAACTCCCTTAAAACCTCAACATAGTAACCCTAACCCTAACCCTTTGGCCAATCAACTCTGGTGTATTGACTTCCTTACTCCTCGCACACCTCTCATCATCCCTCACAGACTCCCTGGCTTCCTTGAATCTCTTATGGCTCTCAAAAACTGATGCTCAATTCATGCAAGATGCTCCAAAAGCAGTCTGAAGTATTCCATACATTTCTGTGGCATTTTTTCCAAGTTTAAAACAGAATTTTATTGCACATCGTTCTTCTAAAGTGTCTTCACATCCAGATTGCATTTTTGAAATTCACCAGCTGTGACAATCAGGCTTTAGTAGGATGTATTCTAATTGCTACTGTAGCTGTTGATTTGAACGTGAAATCATAAAAATTGGTCAGTCATTCTCATAAGATGTATAGCTATTGTTATATTTTGACCCTCGCCCCGGCCTAAAAATACTATTCCAAGGTAATACACCGGAAGGAAGTGACACATTCCAATGGCCAGTAATCGAAAGAGATCGCGTGGGCGGATTAAGGCTTATGATATGGGAAAAGGTGAAGGTCCCATTCTGCCATTACAGTCATGCACCGGAAGAGAGTAACCTCTGAACTGCATGACAGTTATTTCCACTTGATGACGATTAAACATTCGATTTCAAAGATCTAGTAGGTGATCGTGTGGGCATTGAGTTATTATTTAACTC
This sequence comes from Sepioteuthis lessoniana, assembly GCA_963585895.1. Classification (NCBI taxonomy): domain Eukaryota; kingdom Metazoa; phylum Mollusca; class Cephalopoda; order Myopsida; family Loliginidae; genus Sepioteuthis; species Sepioteuthis lessoniana. Next base: position 28,560 of record CAUZXS010002264.1, read on the forward strand.
AGTTGAGTTTGGGTCCCAGATGCAGTTGTCAGTAGAATTCCAGACAGTAGAGACCAGATGTGGTAAGGAAGGCCACACCCAACCGAGGGTGTTCTCGGAAACCCCCGATGCAGTTGCCAGCAGACTTCCAGACAGCTAGAGACCAGATGTGGTAGGGAAAGCCACACCCGACTGAGGGGGGACCTCGGAAACCCCCGATGCAGTTGCCAGCAGACTCCCAAAGGGTTAGAGATGAGATGTGGTAGGGAAGGCCACACCAGACCGAGGGGGTCCTCGGAAAGCCCCGATGGAGTGGACCCCAACATCAGAAGAACAAGACACAACATGACGGTCATAACAGTGGGGTCAAAATATGAAGTTTATGTTCGGTCTCCAGCATCCTCTCACATGCTACCCTTTCGAACCCTTGCAATAAAGTGAGAGGTAAATATGTTCTAAAGAAGTCCTTCCTGCGTCTTCCTCTTGCGTCTTCCTTGATGCGTCGTTTATCATTGTGTCAGTATTTACCCAGTATATATATATGTGTATTTCTGCATGAATCAGCAGATGACAATGCAACACTATAACATACTGAATTATCAAGAGTCTATGACAATTTTAAATGCCTGTACAAAAAAAGCCTGGAAACTTATTGTACACTCCTCGTAACTTACACCTACTTAATCAAAAAAAAAATTTCTTTCAAAATTTTACTTCTTACTTATTTGATATCGATGGGTAGTTCAGGTAGTGTGTCAGTGAGTTTTTACATGTATGTTTGTATGTGTATATATATATATATATATATATATATATATATAGTTGTTTGCTATATTTATAAATAAAGAGTGCCCTATATCAGTGATAGAGTATCTGTAGATCTAAGTTTGAATAGAGTCAACATCACTCAATGACTCAGTTTCTTAATTATGTGATGATCAGACCATATATATAATTTTTCGTTTCACCTCATGCCTTGTTTGTAGAGCCTAAAATTGGCCAACTGCATCCTGTTCAGAGAGATAAGAACCTCCCCCCACCAAAAAAAGGAGACGTATCCTAGATTCATCACTAAACTGCATCTGGAGCTTTGAAGAGTATTTATTGATGTTATTCTCAGATCTATTTGGACCTAGAACCATCGTACCTCTTAGGGTCCCATTGATGCATCAAATATATGTTTGAAAATTGTTGATATTAGATAGGAATACTTGAAACCATATTGCTGTGTTCAAATTATTTGTATTATGAATAGTTACTTGAAGTTATTTGTTATTTGAGACTATATGATTGCTTGCAAATAAAAAGACTAACTTCAGCATTAAATAACCCAACAAAGTTTTTCATGCCATAAAATTAACCAACCAACTCGGCATTGAGTAACCTAACAAGTGTACAATCCACCTGGATTTTTTGTTGGTTTTTGTTTTTTTTTAACTTTTCCTCTTTTATATCCTCTTTTTTCCCCCTTTTTCTCAGCCTTGCTTTACCCAAATCCTTTCCACTTAATATTATTAACTAGACTTGTTTTATCAGAAAATGCAAATGATTCTAGCTTCAAAAAGCATAATGATTGTTGATACTAAGAAACAAAATAACTGTATAGATTATTTGATTGTTCAGAAAGAAAATTGAAATAGTCTTTTTATTTTCAAATGCAAAATAGATTTATATTTAAAAATTCTTTTTTCTATATTTTTATTCTTATTCTAATTACAGATGGGAGAAAAAAAGAACGATTTTGCTATGACAGCAAAAACTGTTGTTAATGCTGAAAAACGAGGGAAAAAAAGAAAGAAGTCGTCCCAGAAATCTAAAACAGATTTAAATTTGGATGATGTGCTCAAATTGGGTGGAACAAAAGAAGATTTTGAACTTGTGAATGACATAAAGGATGAAGACTGGAATGATAAAGATTCCAAAAGCTCTGAGAAAGACATTAGTGGGCAAGAAATTCAGTCACTCATAAAAGGATTGGGTTTCAAGGCTGCTGCCACCACTGGTAAAAAACAGCTTCCAGAGAAAGGACTTCCCGACAACTTCAACTGGGGTGAAGTGATGCCTGACAATATAGCATCCAAGAACTTGAAAAATGCTACTAAAAGTACAAGCAGTAATGAAAAAAAAGAAAAGGTCGCCATTGAAAATACAAGCAATAACCGAAAAACAAAGTCAGGTAAAAAAAAATCAAAAAATAAGTACAGACCCCAACCTGAACTAAATGATGATGACAGAAAAAAGCCAGCTAACGAAGAAATCCAAAACAATGAGATCTCAAGCACTACAGGGGTTTCTAGAAAACAAACAAAAAACAAAAAAAACAAAGTTGATAATTTGATTATCAAGCCAGGAGATATTTGGTTCCAGATACTTGAAGAAATAGAGTCCAACCAAAATTCAGTACTACCCCCAACATCCAATTCTATGAGTGCCAGGTCCTTGGAATCAGAGGCTGCTAAGTTATTCCAAAAAGATGTGGATAAATATCGTGAAGATCGAAACAAGTCTAAGAAATCTGAAACTGAATGGTATGAAAAAGTTCTTTCTTCAGGAACACTTAGTGACAAGCAAGCTGCATTACAATTATTTGTTGCCGAGTCTCCTGTTCACAATTTATCCTCCCTCGATTCATTAATTGCAATGTCCAAGAAAAAGGGTCGCAGAGAATGCATCACAGCTACAGAAGCTGTAAGAGATATTTTCATCAAGAACATTTTGCCTAAGAATCGTCAATTGAATGCATTTCATGCTCACAAGATGCATGAAATTAAGGAAAGTAATCGCCAAAAACATCTTGTGCTGTGGTACTTTGAAGGAGAACTCAAAAAGCGGTTTGCTGTGTATGTAGAATCACTTGTGGCTATGCTACAAGACAATGTTGACGCTCCAAAAGAAAAAGCTTTGGCTATAATAAGCAGTCTTCTGGCTCACACAACAGAGGAACAGTCAATTTTACTGAACATTTTAGTCAATAAAGTTGGGGATCCAAATTACAAAATTGCTTCTAAAACTGTCTATATTCTTACAAAACTGATAAAGATATGCCCCTTCAAGAAATCAGCTGTCATTGAGGAAGTTGAGAAATTGATCTGCCGGCCAAACATGCAACAGAAAGCTCTTTATTACTCATTTTGTTTTTTGTCAAATCTTCGCCTTAAAGAAGGTGAGAGCAAACTGGCAGAGAGACTAATCAAAATTTACTTTTCTTTTTTCCAGCGGTTTATCAAACAGGGTGAGTTAGACAATCGAATGTTAAGTGTGTTACTTGCTGGAGTTAATTTTGCCTTCCCAATTGTTCTTGAGAACCGTGAATTTATTCATGAACAAATGAACACTCTTCACAAAATTATACATTTAGTCAATTTCAACACAAGCCTCCAGATATTAATGTTACTTTACCAGATAATGGATTCTAGCGACAATCTCTCTGATCGTTTTTATATGGTGCTCTATCGAAAAATGTGTGATCCAGCTTTGAAAAATTCTAATCGCCAGGTTCACTTCTTGAACCTTCTGTTCCGTTCTATAAAGAAGGATTACTCTAAAGCTCGGGTTAAGGCCTTTGTAAAACGGTTACTTCAAATCTGTTGCTACCAGTCACCCCCATTTGTAAGTGGAGCTCTCTGCTTGTTATCTGAAGTGTATCGAGAAAAACCAGATCTCATGAATTTGAAAAACCTATCTGAGAATTTTGATGATGGTGATGAACATTTTAAGGATGTTGATCCAGAAAGTGATAATGAAAAGGAAATAAAGAAAGAAGTTGAAAAACAGAAAGTTTATGAATCTGATTCTGAAGAAGTGAATAAATTGGAAGAAATGCCAGTTTCATCCTGGATCCATCGAAAGAACTTGCAGACTGTTCCTGTTGAAACAATGTATGTACCCAGTCATCGTAATCCTCTCTACTGTCAAGCAGAGACCACACCTTTATGGGAATTACAAAGGCTTTCATTCCACTATCATCCAACTGTTGCTCTTTATGCTTCAACATTATTGTCTGGGAAGTTCATTGAATTTGATGGTGATCCTCTTCAGGACTATACACTCATGAGATTTCTTGATAGATTTGTTTACAAGAATCCTAAGAAAGTTGAAAAGCTAAAGGATTCTTCTGAACCAAAGAAACGTCAGTACATTCCAACAGGAATTAAACTTGTTCCAGCCAACAGCAGTAAGTACCTTGAAGAAGAATTATCTATTCCTGTTGAAGAGAAATATCTTTATCGTTATTTTGCTCATAAGGATGCTGTCAACAGACAGAAAGGAATCTTTAGTGATGATGAAGAAGTGGATGATGATGAGTTTGATGAGTTTATTAAGAATTATGAAGGAACAAGTAAAGATTATGAATTAAACAACTTTGATTTCTATCATGAGCTTAGCAAGCAGACAGGAAAGAAGAAAAATCTCCAAGATGATTTTATCAGTGATTCAGAAGCAGAAGAGTCAAATGAGTCAGATGAAGATGTTGATTTTGGAGATGACTTTATGTCAGAATTCAAAGATCTTGATGATGATGATGATGATAAGATAGAAGATAATGAGTTTGCTAATGAAGAATTATTTAATGAAGAGGATATAAAGTTTTCTGACAGTGATTCAGATGTTGATGACAACATGGCCTTCCAGAAGGAGGAGGAGGAGGAGGAAGATGATCATGCTTCTCAGAGGAAGAAACTGAAAATGTCAATTAAAAGTTTAGAAGAGAATCCCAAAGATGTTTCTAAACTCTTTCTGGCAGCTGAAGAATTTTCCAGCATGTTGGATGAAGGAAATACTGAGAAGACTCTGGGGAGCCAGGCTCTGGTCAATCGGGACAAGGCTAGTGCCAAGCAGCTTAAGTGGGAAATGGAACGGGAACGCTGGATGAAAGGAATGAATTGGAAATCAAATAAATGTAAGCAAAATAGATGGAAGAAAAATAAGTCTGGTAGCAGTTCAAAGAAGTTCAAACAGAAAGGAAATAAAAAAGGACTAAAGAAAAAAAAGATAAAAAAGAAATAAATTACTTTTCTAATTCAATAAAATGTTAGTTTATCAAATGAATGTTCTTTTAAATTCTTCTTTTTGATATTTCTAATAATTACTAGATGGGCTATAAATTCAACTAGTCTGAATTCTTATCTTTTAAACAAGGGTGGGCTGAAAAAGTTGTAGACTGATGTTATATCTGCTGTTGATGACTTTTTTGATCAATAGGATCCAAGCACTACAACATTGATTGAAGAAGTCTATGGATCACAAGGGGGACTTTGTAGAAAAATAAACCTTATTCGATCACATTCTATGAGAGTATCTTGGTTAGTTTATGAACTTCTCAGTCTATCCTCATGTAATAGTGAATACCAACTTGATACGAAACAGCTATCATAAAAAATCTTACATATATTTCCTCTTCTTGTACAATATTCTACAAAGAACTTAACATAAAACAAAAATTATTTATCAATCGTTTTCCAAATTATGTAGTTGATCAAAAAACAATCCAGTTGAAAGAAAATAACTAAAAAATTATGATAAGCCCCATAATTAACAGCTATAAATAATAATATACATAAAAGATATATCACTGATCAAAAACAAACAAAATTCATATCAATGCTTCAAAACTTCTAACTATGTAGTTAATAATACCAAACCACAAAAATCTATGTTAAGTAAAACCAATATATGTAAATTCACTTGCTTATTAGGAGATTACATCTCATTATAAAAGCAGTTTATAGGTAACAGTGAACAATTCTAATTAGTTATCTCAGTTATATAAAAAAAATTTGGATGATTAAAAAATGCTGTTTCGCACAAACGCAGATTCTAGAAAATTGTCATTCAGTTGCAAATTTTACTGGAAATTACTTTCTCTAAATTAGAGCTTAGTGTGATGCTGCATAAATAATTATCTCAGGACGAGAGTTCATTTTATGCGCATGTGACATCAAGGGCAGTTTGGCACTTGACCCTCCGCAAAATATGTCCTAGTCAAGACTCCTATTTTGGGCATTTGGTAAACTGGCAAATAATGTGAGGGTTAATTTGGGGCTAGACTGATCTCCGACCCTGGTAAGGGGGTTTCCAATTCACTTTCACATACTCCACCAAGTCCTTCGTTTTCCTACCCCCTCAGATAACGGAAAAAATGGACTTCAAGGTTAGAAAGTATTAACTGTAGTCAAATTCCCAAAATTCCCTTGTAATGTTTTAAGGTGAATAAAACATTTAGCGAGAATTAATGAAAGCGATACAAAACTGAAACAGATATGTGCAAAAGAAGGCGACTCAATAGATAAATAACAACCAAAAGATTTCAACACAAGAGTGCGTTTAAAATATAACAAAGTTTTAAGAGGCAACAACCAAACAAGTAATGATAAGATTTAAGAAACAGTTCCTTTTTCTTTTCTCTTTTATTTTTAAAATACTGATTATATTAAGCCAACAGGAAGCATCAAACATAAATGTCTCTCAACAGTTCTTTTCTACTTTCTCCTTTTTTCTTTTACTTGAGAAAATGCCTAAGTCGCCGGACTGAAGCATGTAATAAAGTTCATTCACTAATTTGCTAATGATGAAACAGAATCCTTTCAGTTTCTCTCTTTCTTTTTTTTTTGAATACATATAATTCCAATATTTAGGAAGGGTAGAAGGAAAAACAGTTTATGTTGTACTTATCTTTGACAAGGTTTAAATGTTCATTTTCCTTTCTTTTTACGGACGAGTGACTTCCCCTGAATCAGCGCCTTTCTGCTGACTTCTGTCCAAAGATTCTGTTCTACTCTTTTTACGGGAGACTTTACCCAGAGTTGGTTAAATTGACGTCTCTCTCTCTCTCTCTCTCTCTCTCTCTCGCCAATGTATGTCCAGAACTAAACTTTCTTTTCCAAATTTTCTCTAAGGAAAAAGATGGCATTTGGCATTAATGGTCTACTGGTCAATCATTTGACTTCTTCCTTCTCCCACCATTGAATCCCAAGTGACCTGGATTCCTTTCTTTGTTCAACAGGCTGCAGGTCATAGAGTGCAAGGAATTCATATCTCCTTTTAACAGTCAATCTTAGTGCCTGTTGATTCAGACACAGAAGGGTAGGAGAATCGACCTCCCCTTCCCTCTCTCTATAGCATACCACATCACATTATTCTTCTTTAAAATAGGCCTCATGAAAGAGAATAATAGTCCAGCAGATATGTTTACTAATGAGAAAGAACATTATATTCATACAGAATAAACAAGTGTATCTCACTATTAGTATAAAGTCTAAAAATCGAATGCTATTTAATGTATCAGCTAGTTGTGAATTTTCCTGTTTTTTCCTTTTTTTGAAAAGGAAAAATAGTGGACAGTCATTAATGCTACTACAACTACATATCTAAATAAATAAATATATTTCTACCTTACACTTTCCATTCTTGTCTGTGGTCACATTTTAGAATGGTCCTCACTTATCAATAGATATATAAGCTATGAATATATGGTAACTATAAAAAACAATTTTGATACTCCTGAAGAGACATCTGAAACACATACTCCCAATGATGAATATGAAAATTGTGTTACTGTTCATATGTAAGCGGTGTGTATACTAACCAAACCAAGAGCCAAATGCAGAGTTCTATGGAAGTAAGTAATTGTTAGGAAAAAATTAGATAACTTCAACTGTGCAATAACTTTAAAATCTGTACACAGCTCGTTATCATATTTGTGTTTGGAGGACTCCTTTCATTAAAATAAATGACTATTTTCTTCCTATTGAAATTGTAGATCTAACAGGTGAATAGAAAAAAACCCTATTTATTCTTTCACACTAGAATTTGACTTTTTCCATATCCTAAGATGACTTATAATATCTGATAAATAATGTAAAAACTAAAAAAAAAAAAAAAAAACCAAGAAAGATTTGAATTTTTAAAATGTGTCAGTCTTTAGTGGGCCATCCTGTATATATACATATGCTATGTCTTTGTGAAACCGCACCCATACAGATATGATCAACCCCACATATACATAAGCACACCTATTCATATGATGACGTTCACAATTATACACATATACATTATTGCACCTATTGTATCCAGGAGCGGCCAAAAATTTTGCATAAACAACGGTAACAATTTTTATACCATAATTTTTTGATTATGATAACATTTTTGCACAAGTTTTCTGTGTTTTTTTTCGTCGTACTGCTTTTTTATCAAACGTGTATACAAATATCAATGACTTAGACGTTACTATGCAATTTTTCAATTTTCAGCACCTGATAAATTTAAACCAAACTTGTATACAATTTAATTTTATCGTCAAATTCATTGTGTCATTAGTGATCAGGCTGACCAGATTAACCTGGACATGGGATCAATTGCCAACAAGCTGACCAGTGTGAACCTTATGTGTGATCAAGTACCAGGCTGCAGTCTTTGACGCTCTTTCTTGGCACCCAATTTAATAATGGTTGATCAGCTTACTAGTCCAGTTAGCCACTGAGTTGGTCATGATCTGCCAGTTGTATTCACACAGTGTTACTTTTAGATCGGAAGAGAGACCCTGATGAAGCTAACTGCAACTTCATCTCCAGCCATAATTAAATATAGACCAATCAACCAACTGAAGAAAAAACGCCCAGGTTATAAACAAAACCTTTATTCAGTTTTGGAATTACAAACTTTAGTCAACCCTTTTCTCCTCAACAAAACTATAATTCTCTGTTGGTGGCAGTTAGAATGCATCAAGTGTATCCCCTACAAAAGGGTAAGACCTTGACAAAAGAAGATGTTCTGGATAAATAAACTCCATCGGGTGGTGAAACTCCAATCGTTGAGCTCTGAAAAGTGCAGAGTACCCTTTCATTGTCATTACTCCCAGTTTCACTCTGCTTGGTGTGGTAGAACCTCTAAAGGTCAAATAGATATGTTTGGATATTATTTATACTTATATTTACCAACCCCTCCACTCGGGAGGAATATGACACAAGGCCAATTTTTAAGCGGAGTTTAACAGGTTTTAAATCAGTTTTCCTTCTCCTAGACTAGTTGCCTCACCAAGGCTGGAGAACCTAGTCTGCCCTACTATTTACCCATAGCTGGAGGGAGAATGATTGGATTCATACATTTCCCAAGGGTATTAGTGCTATGTGGAAGGCAATCAGTCTCGTCCAGGATTTGAACTCGTGTCTCCATTTCCTACGACGATAACCATTACACCATGGGCACCTCCATAAAATTATTTGTATTAGAAAGGAATATTTAACACCATGCAACTTTGTGCAAATTATTCGTATTATACAGTAGCGTCCAAATAAATATCCGAATAAATTAAACTTGCATTCATCACTGAAAAATACTTTTGCCCAATTTTCATATGTCCAAATTACATAGCTGTTTGCAAACTCTAATCTCTTCTTATTCTTCGAACTAACAAGTGGTTTCTTCCTTGGGGTTCGATTAAACAGTCCTATTTCTTGCAGTCGTCTCGAAACAGTCTGTCTTGACACATTAACACATGAGCTACTATTCATAACCCTTTTAATTTCTGTGCAAGACTTAAAACGGTCCTTTAATGACATACGCTGCATTATTCGATCTTCTCTTGCCGAAGTTTTGCGGGGTCTGCTGGTTTTAAAAGCACTAACTATTTTGCCAGTATTATTGTAGGATTTAACAACCCTGCCTACAACACTCTTGAAACGTTTCACTCTCTCTGAAATCTCTCTAATGGTGTGCTTTTCCTTGTGTAGCTTCACAATAGCTTGTCTCAGAGAGTAATCAACTTTTTGGCGTTTCGCCAAGGTGCCGGCTGATGCAACGTTTACAAATGACTAAGTAAGACTTATTCTTTAGAGGAAATCAAAAAATTTGAATATAGCATACTGTTTACATTGTTTTTCTCAATTTTGTCCATTACTTTTGGACGATCCTATTTTGAAAATAAATAAATAAATGTTATAATTCTTTTTCTATCCTTTGCAAATGATTTAAATTTTAGTATGTTATTATGGATGATAACGACTACCAGTTGTTAAAATTTCAGCTTTTCACAGTTGTTATTTTTAACAAATATTAGGTTTTAAAATTTTGTCCCTTACTTTTGGACGCTACTGTATAGAAATACTTGACATATAGCTGTGTAAAAAAAAAAAACTAGAGAGAAAATATAGATACAGAGGGAAAATGTACACGATTCTCAAACATCTAGATTGAAAATATCTTTTGACAGGTTAACATACCGTTAAGATCAATTGTATAATTCTTCAATTTCAGACACAGTGATTTCTTTTACTTCAATAATTCTCGCATCTTAATGGTCATAATAATGAGTAGCATTTATTAAGATGTTGATCTGCAACCTATCAGCTCTTAATTCGATTTCTTGAGTTCAAGTAACCAAATTTTTCTCTGTCTTCTCTAGTCGAATATGAGACGTTATTGTTGTAACCTGCCAGAACTTCTTTTTATAAACCAACAAGAAGTGTTCACGTTGACACTTCTGATGGCAAAGACAAATCAAAATCATGACTGACTTCACTCATCCACTTCCGAGATGAATGCAAGAAAAACTATAAAGTGTCATAATATATTTTCTGACCAATCAACAGAGGAAAATGGATCCTGGTGGAGGCCACTTGAAAAGTGCACTTCAATAACAGCAACTTCAAAGTGATCCTGAAAAATCACAAAGCAGCATCAGCAGCAAAAGACATGACAAACAAATCATGCTATGCAATGGCAGATATTCTCTGTATATCAACCGAAATTAAAGACGTTCCCTTCTCATACAGGTCTTGTTCCCTTTGTGTTACTTCCCATTCTTTTATAGTTAACGCGAGTTATTGTACACAAAAGCGTGGAAAACATACATGGCTTAGCTTTATGTCATGTCACCCATTGAGCCGCTTCCTTGTTGAGATCACCAACACACTAACTGTTAAGTCTTCATCATATGTTAGGAACTCATCCCACTTTGTGGAGAGAATCAGTGATGCCCCCATTCATTCTAACCAGATGGTGAGTTGTAACAACTACCCAGAGCGCATAATATCGGCTCCAAGAAACCTAGATAGAAGGATGGAGGATAATACCTGAAAACTTACCACAGTTTGTCTGCCCTATGTCAAAGAACTAGCCGAAAGGATTCAAAAGATATGTAGTCCATTTGACATCGGGATAGTATTCACAAGTGGTTAAACTCTCCGGAGCTATCTCTTCCGGGTCAAGCCACCAACGGAATTCAACATGACCAAGAATTGTGTTTACTCCATCCCTTTTAGTTGTGGTAAAATATACAAAGGTGAGACAGGTCGCCCACTAAAAGTAAGGTTAGAAGAACATCGGAAGGCAGTAGTACGAGGCGAGATGGAAAAATCGGGTATGGCAGCCCATATATGGAAGGAAAAGGGAAATCATCTGCCCTTATGAGATAAAGCTGAAATAATTGATAGGGCTGAACATTGGAGGATTAGACGTCTTAAGGAATCATTACATATGTTGGGCTACAATGACCTGCTGAGTAGACCAAGTATAGAGTTGAACGCAATATGGGAACCGATAATTAGTAAGGCTAGATGAGCAAAAGAAAATCTGAATATGAGCACAGGTAAAAAAAGTATAAATAATAGTAGGAATTCTAGTCAAGTAAGAACATTAAGTTTATAAGTCCCAAAAATGTACTCTGAATTGTTCAGCAGGACACATGGCTTAACGGTTATAGGCGTTGGTTCCCTAAGCTTTCAAGGAGACAATCATCTGGAGGTTCAATCCGAGTAACAATACAGGAATACTTAATACTTGTACCCGGTTATGGCTAACGGAATCAGAACAGGCAACCCCCGTGGATTCAATAAAGGACGTACTTCGAAGTTCCATGAAGGTTCCCGAGTTTGATAAACACCTGAAGAAGGCCGGAGGACATATCGGCCGAAACATTGTGGAAATAATTTTCATTTAAGGTTAAATTTTAGTTTTATTTGAAAGATAGTAAAATCATAATAAGAAGTAAAAGTAAAATGACATTACATATCTAATTAATTTTTTAATATATTTTGAACATTTTAATTTATAAAAAGTCGAAAATTAACACGAGACGGTACGTGATCGATTAGAAAAAAATCTAAAAAATTTTCAGATTACTTCCTTTTATCATATGACATCAAAAGCAAGCATAAATATATATTCAACGTATATTCTGATTTATACTGTTTCATTAGTTAAAAAAGAGAAAGATTTTCATATTTTATCATGTCATGTACATTTAAATAATCTTAAAAGCAGCTAAAAAGTAGATTTGTGAAGACTGAACTAGAAATAAAAAAAGAACCGTAATTTGAAAAAAAAAGCGCGAAATAAAAAATAGATATGAAAATAACAATTTTCTAGGTGGTCTCTAACAGGAAGCGATAACCATGCATTCCTAAAGATAGGGGCTTACTAGCGTCAAAAAGTAACCTCAGCCTCTGGATGTAGCTCGATCGAACGGACGTTCATTTTTCTCTCGGCTGCCACTTTGAGCACACGTGTCTCCAAAGAGCTTTGGCTGAGCAGCACGTTGTATCACTTGCCAGTAGCAGCGACAGTTGAAGATACTCACTGACCAAAAATGCTAGATTTCTGAAGAGAAGAAACGATGAAAAGGGAAAGAAGGGTCATCAGCGCTTACACGAATATTGCCCTTGAGGCGGGAGCGGCTACACGACGTGGAATTTTATCAATGGTAGCAAGTGTATATGATCCGTTCGGATTTATCTCGCCCAATATCCTAGCTGGAAAAAGAGTGCTACAAGAGATGTGCAAATAGGATATTGGGTGGGATGAGGCCCTTTTTTCCCGAACAAAAGCCAGAATGGGAAACATGGTTACAGAAAGTGAAGAACCTCAAACAAGTTAAAATTGAAAGATGCTTCACCCCAAACGATATTGGCTCTATCAAAAGAGTAGAGCTTCATCAGTTTTACTGATGTTAGCAATACTGGATGTAGCCAGTGTTCCTACATACGGATTATTGGAAAAAGGAATACGCACTGAACACTAGTCATAGGTAAAGCCAGAGTGGCACCCACAAAGGTTGTCACAGTGCCACATCTTGAACTCGTTGCAGCCACAGTCTCTGCAGCAGTAACGTTCTGAGAGAGGAACACGACTTAACTCGATTCACTCAAGTTTTACGTTGAGATTGACCGAAATCCTGCCGATTGAGTATCTAGGGGTCACACGGTGCCAGAACTTTTGGAATCAAATTGGTTTACCGGACCAAATTTCTTGTGAGAGCTCATCACAATTCAAAGATGTCCTATATTCATCATCGGAGACCCAGATGTGAGGCTTCTGAAAACAACACTCTCTCAAACAGAAAAATTCCTGGATAGATTGACTGGAAAAGGGCCTTAAACATCATTGCTCGATTAAAGCATATGGCAAATAAATTCTAATCAGGTAACATCACTGCAACAGAAAGAGAAAAATCCGCCTTTGCGCTCATCAGAAGCGCCCAAAGACAGGCATGGGATTTCTATCAGCAGAAAAATCAGAACCAAGGCCAAGGAATGACCCTGAACGAAATCCGAACCAATGGCAATTGGATCATGAACGCAAGCAACGTAATGGTCAGGCACATTAGTGATTACGTTATTTGCAAAAGTATGAAGAGACCTCTGGAAGAACTACGCATGGCAGACGTTTCTGCTGAATTAGTTGAGTTTTAGTCATTTTTATACACTGGAATAGACAGTTTTGTTCGCTTCTATACAAAACATGGACGGAGAGCAGCAAGGTGATGTGACTTTCTCAGCACATGTCTTATCTGCGGAGCCATCCACCTAGAAATGCTAGATCTCACCACTGATGCCTTCTTGAATGCTTTGAGATACTTTGTAGTTCTCAACAGTGCAGTGAAGCAGATTCGATCAGACCAGGGGACACATTTTGTGCAGGGAAAAATCCATTAGAGAAGGGTACGACAGAATTGGGCGATCATACAGTTGCTAGGTTTCTGACCGGGAAACACTGTGAATTCATAATGAATGTTCCTAAGACAAGTCACATGGGCAATGTACGAGAGCACCAAATAAGGAAAGTCAGAAGTGGGATGAGCACTGTTTTAGCATTAGCTACTGGATGATTGGACGATACCATGTTGAGAACATTTCTGTGTAAGTCAATGGCAATCGTAAATAGCCATCCACTCACAGGAGACACAAGCGATAAGCAAGAAGCATTGAACCCCTGACCCCAAATCACTTCATCCACATGAAAATATCTACGCAACTACCACCTCCGGGGAAGTTTGTCAAGGAATATTTCTATGCTACGAAGAGATGGTGAAGAGATCAACAATTTGTAGAGCAGTTCTGGAGCAGATGGCCCAAAGAATACTTAGTCAACATAATCATCGGACAACGATGGCATACAATGAGAAATATAAGGGCTGGATACATTGTAACCCTCAAAGAAGACAATCTTCCTCAAAACCAGTGGAAAATGGCCAAGGTGATAGTAACAGTAAAAGATAGAGATGGCCTTGTACGAAGAGTTAAGATACCAGTTGGTCAAGGTACCTCAAGAAGGAATAATGAATGCCTAATTCAAAATCTACTTCTGCTTGTCGAGGAAAATTGATAAAAATCACACACACATTAAAAATAAACACAAAAAGATCACAAAAAGCATGAGATATACTCAAACTCCCTTTCTTAGATCTTTTGGTAATTTTGGTGGCAGTGTAGCTGCCTCCCTAAGGTGTACCATAATCAAGAAATATATCCTTTACTCCTTCTTCCTTGTAGATTAACGTTGACAGTGTAAGGGAAATATCTATATAAGGACCTTGTTAGAAATCCCATAATGCAAGGTGACTTGTTCCTTGATATTGCTTACTGCGCACACGTAAATTTCTTTTCTAAACTTTCCGCTGAAATATCTGGTCTTTATTAAAAGATTCCTTATTGTAAGATTATTAACCATTAATTGTTTTTTAAACCCTTTTATTTCCCTATTTCACGGTGTTTTGATTAGAAGTAAAATAAAACTAGCATTCGTTCAAACAAAAAGCGTCAAAGAGCTGCTAAAATTCCGATTAGGTTGACTAAACTATGTAAATGCGTAAGGAAAGTGGCTAATGAAGAAAATATTAAAACAAACTCTAGTGCTGTACGGCTACTTAGACCTCTTCTCACAAACAATCCAAGTAAGACGAGGAAGACAAGCAACCTGGGCAGTGCTTGTGTAGAAAGGGTGAACTCAAATGCGACTTTCTACTATGAAGTTCTGATACGTGGACACACCAGTGTTGGTCCACCAGCCAAAATCTACATTCATCCGCTCTGTACAGACACTCGATAGCATCGGAAGTACTTGCTGAGAACAAAAGCCGATATAGACTCATGGTAAGAGAGATAGAGAGAGAGAGAGTGAGTGTGCGTGTGTGTGTGAGAGAGAGTGAGAGAGAGAAAAAGAGAGATAGACAGAGAGAGAGTGAGAGAATGATAGTGAGAGAGTAAAAAAATTCCATGTTTCCAGCATGGCTTGATGACATTGTTTTTCGTATTTATTTCGGGAATCTGTTTACGTTGGCTACCGTAAACATTGGATCGATATCCCCTTGGTAGTATCAGCAACAATGTCCTGGAAACCTTAGTTGTTTTTTTTAATCAAATAAATCAATGAAATATATCGATACTGTCATAACAAGAATAATGATTGGCGTTGTTACGTCCACACCCTATCGTATAATAAAATTGACAATTCAACCAAGGGTGACTCAGCTTTGTGAATATTGAAAAACAATTGTGACCAAATAAAATATTTATACAAACCGCAGTGGTTTCGTTTTCTCTGAAAAATACTATACTTCTCGGATCGAATCGAGACTCATACGTGGTCGTCAAAAAATGCTTGGTTCACCATATTAGGAACGCCTCAGACGTTAAGCAATAAACTCAGCCCTCCAAAGCAGGTATTGCCTCCGAGGTAGGGCCCGTGGAAATGGGGGATCAGTTTTCAATTCCCCCGGTACACGTCCCAACAGACAGTCAGTCAGACGGACAGACAGAAAGTCAAGGGAATCCATGCCTTGATGACGATTCTTTCCCTATTTATTACTTGCATACATCTTGCTTACCTTTAATGTTTTCGCTAACTCTCCACAAATTATTCTTATAGAAGGTTGATCTGAAACTTTTACAGGTCTTACTATCATTCTATCTAAAAATACTTCATTTCATCATTCATTCTGAAATTAGTAAATCTTTGTTTTAAGCCCCATTTCGATTATTCTAATCCTTGCTATGACATTCAACTAATTTTTCTAAATATATATCTATTAACATTTGGATGTTGAATTAAATGTTTAAAAAACTTCTTTTCTACGCTTAGCGGACATTTAATTACTAACACAAAATGAAATTCTAATTCTATTAACGAAAATCAAAAAATAAGATAAAACGAAATAAAAATAAAATAATGAAATAAAAAAACAAATAATATCATGATGATACACTTTCTAAAATATGAAAACTATAATAGACTCGAATCAGTATTAGTCATTTTCACGGTTTCAGACATTTTAGGAGTAATATTTTATCAAGTACCTTTGCTGGGACGTACCAGTTACTAAAGATAACTGCTTTTTATTAGTTCATATTTGTTTGGATATAAAAAAAAGTACTTTCTCTTTAGCTTTGTGAGGATTCATTAAAAAGAAAATAAAAAACGAAAATGTTGCAGTTATCCGAGAAGGCCTCTGACAAAAATCAAGAACACTTCATGTCTAAAGAAAACGGTTTCCGGGCACTGAAGAGAAATTCCGTCTCTTCAGTCGTTACTTCTGCTCTCGAAAAGACTCTTTTCTCTAGGCTTTTCGCAGTGAGAGTGTTGCAGAGCCGATAACCATATCGGGCCCGCAAATAATTTAAGTTTAAGTGTGTGAGTAATGACAGTCAAAGGCAATGAAGGAAAGAAAGGTTAAGAAACATATATAACAAAGGTGACAATTTATTGTCGTGTTTACAAGGGCGTAAAGTGTGTGAGAGGTGTGTCTTCAGCTAGATGGTTGATGTCGGTAGCTGGTATGGTTGAGGTCGAAGAGAAGTAGCTAGACGATCGTCGCAGGTAGCTGATGTCGGTCGAGTGGTAGAAGAGCAGCTTGACGATTGTTGCGGGTAGCTGATGTCGGTTGAGTCGTAGAAGTACAGCTGGACGATTGTTGCAGGTAGCTGATGTTGGTCCAGGTTGGTAAATCAATGTCCCGGTTTTTGACAGTACGTTGGGTCAACCGAGAGGGGGTGTCGATGTGGTTGCTAGCCCGTACAGCGAGTCGTGCGTGGGTTAGATGCAGCAATGCTAGGGCGGTCCGTACAGTGAATCGTACATGGACTGGATATTGCATTGCTGAAGCGTCGTGGTCAAGGTTGGTGTTGGCACCTTGGTCGTATAGAGTCTAGTGAGCGTAGGGACAAAGACTATGCCGTGTCTTAGTACTACGGGCCAAGTGAATGGCCGGGGAAACCGTGGCTAAGGTTTGCCAGGCCTAAGCACATATGAAGTCGAGCGAGCGAATCAGTGAAGCTAGGGCTTTGTCGTGTCTCTAGCTGTGCGGACGTATCGGAGACGATGGCTCTGGCTTTGCAGGGCCATGTTGTGCAGGCGTATCGGGGTCGGTAGCGATGGCCTTTTCCGTGCCAAAGCTGTGCGGACGTATCGGAGACGGTAGCTATGGCTTTTTCCGTGCCAAAGCTGTGTGGACATATCGGAGACGAAAGCTATGGCTTTGTCGTGCCCTGTGCGGATGTATAGGTACGTGCCAAATATCTACGGTATTGAGCGGACAGGCCTGGAGGCCGTGGCTAAGATTGGCGGTAACTTAGCACTGCACAGATAGGGAAGCGATAGATAAAGGCAAACCCGTGCCTTTAGCGCTGCCCAGCCAAACGGACGAACGGACAACGGAACCGACCGAATGGTTAAGACCGGATGGTCTTAGAGTCCCCTTCGTGTTTGCTTCCGGGCCGTCTACTTCAATGAGTCTGTAAGGACCGTCAGAGATGCTCCAACCCGCAGAAGGTGACCTCTAATGGTCCACAACGGAACATTTTGTGCATATCTATGTGATGGAAAGGCGCATGCAACTACGAAATCTAGGATTCAGTCTTGTGGAGCCTCCCTCTGAGAGCGGCTCCTGAGAGCGTCATAAAACGACCTCTAATTTTTTCGCCGCAGAAGCCCTGTTTGAATTAAAGAATGCTACGTCATTCTGCTGGGTTTCGTAAACACAAAGTTCTATTAAAAAATGGACGTAAAAATAAAGTCCTTCTTTAGCCTGGTATAGGCTACCGAAGATAATTCATTCCATTTTTTATAGAGTTATTTTTGGCAGAAGTGTTTTGTAAATGTTGATAGATGTAATTTATTCCCTTTTCTTTGCCGTAACGGCAAGTCAGGGTCGAAAAGGGCTTCGTCGTTTTCTGCCACACCCGGATGTAATTTTTCTAGGGAATGCGAGTAATCCGATCTGTTTATGTTTGTTAGCAGGTCGCGACCAGAGTATGCTCTGATTGGTCCCAAGAGCTTGATAGTAAGCCATGTCCTCTGCTTCCAAGCTGCCTCTACTAAAAATACCTCGATAAAAACACTCATGGGATATACGACGAACTTCAAAATTTTAGCACCGAAAAACATACCTCTCTGAAAACACCGACTGGACAAAATCATAAACTTCAAACAGAAAATTACAAATATATTTCAACGCCTTCTCTGAGAAACGCTACTGCTTCTACAGGTTCAGGGAAACTTTCACGCCACAGAATATGCATTAAACCCTAAAATAAAGTTTGAGTTAAAAGGTGTCCTTGTCTCTTTCCTTCCTTTCTTCCTTCCTTCCTTCATTCTTTTACAGCCTTCCAGAGAAAAAGACAAGTTATTGGGATAAGAACAAAGACAAAAAAGGAGTCAGATACGAAACTCATAATCATTCCTATAGACCTCGACAACTGAAACTAACCACCACCACAACCACCAACAACAAATAACCAAAGAATATTCTAAACCCCATAGCTTATTTACAATTGCCACTAAGATTATTTACATGTAAAGGATTTAATGAAAGATGAAAATTTATTGCTTTTTTCTCTCTTTTAATCACTGAAACTAACTAATTTTGGTAGTGTTTATGAAGGTAGTCTAAAATTATTTAGAAAAAATGAATGTTGAATGAATGCAACTTTTTTTTGTTTAAGCTCATGATTTCTGATGCTTAAAAAAACAACAAAAAAACAGTTGGTTGGAAAAAATTATACGTCGTAAATCACCCCCCAGCCCCCCAAAAGTGTTGCTATTTTATGTCGGATGATAAAGGGAAGTAATCTAGATTTTCAATCTACATTTTTTAAACATATTTTTCTCCTAATAATGATTTATGCAAATAATTATTTTTAACATGTTTAAATAATGTCAGTAGTTTTTGGAAATGCAAAAAAAAAAAAAAAAAGAAAAAGTAAAAAATTACATGTGTACATTAATTTCGACAACCACAGCGTTTGTTTTCGTTTGGTTTATTTGTGTTGCGTTTTATGACACATCAATCATTGTAGATTATTTAATGTAAAAAAACCTGTTTCTACATATTTATCAAACTCAAATGATCTCTTATATATATTGTATAGATTAACTTTTTAAACCAGCCCAAACTCATCTCAATTTTTTTAAATTTAAATTTAAATCTTAATTTCTTAATTTCGTTTTTTTACAGACAATTAAATAGTTACAAGTATTTCTATCTAATCGGAATCATTCTATTAACTATTAATCATTTATCTACACAAAGTTAAATGAATTCAAGCATAGATATATTACAATAAAAATTTAACATCAGTCATTTGTTTGCACACATTTCAATGTATATTGTGAAAATTTCATCGGTAAATGGGTTTATTGAAAAGAGCGCCAACATTTCTGTCTTAATTTGGCGCGTATTTTGTCTTGTTCTTTATTTTTGCTTTTTGTATTAATTTTTTTACTGCAGGTTCGTTTTTTTTGTTCCGTGAAAATCTACGTGTGACAGGGGAGCTTTGATATGATTGGCTGGTGTTTCTGGACGAGGGTGCTATTGTCCCTGGCGTTACCTTCCGAAATCAACCGAAGACAATTGAAAACAGGAGGCCTTAGAATCTGTCTGCATTTTTTACTCCTTTTTTTTACGCATTTTTTAATCGAGCAGAGTAAAAAGAATTATGTCGACTTGAAGGATTTAGTGTTTCTTTCAGAATTACAGAAGGGAATTAATTCAATGATGGCTTGAGAGCCAAAAAGAATAGAAAAGAAATGAGGAGAATTTAAATCCACCTGAAGGATTTTGTATTCGATAGAGAATTCCAGAAGGGAATTTGACGTTGGTAAAAGTTATAAAAGAATATAAAAGAAAGAAAGAGAAGAAAATAGTTTACTAATAGATGTTACTATGCAATTTTTCAATTTTCAGCACCTGATAAATTTAAACCAAACTTGTATACAATTTAATTTTATCATCAAATTCATTGTGTCATTAGTGATCAGGCTGACCAGATTAACCTGGACATGGGATCAATTGCCAACAAGCCGACCAGTGTTAACCTTATGTGTGATCAAGTACCAGGCTGCAGTCTTTGACGCTCTTTCTTGGCACCCAATTTAATAATGGTTGATCAGCTTACTAGTCCAGTTAGCCACTAAGTTGATCATGATCTGTCAGTTGTATTCACACAGTGTTACTTTTAGATCGGAAGAGAGACCATGATGAAGCTAACTGCAACTTCAACTCCAGCCATAATTAAATATAGACCAATCAACCAACTGAAGAAAAAACGCCCAGGTTATAAACAAAAACTTTATTCTGTTTTGGAATTACAAACTTTAGTCAACCCTTTTCTCCTCAACAAAACTATAATTCTCAGTTGGTGGGGCTTAGAATGCATCAAGTGTATCCCCTACAGAAGGGTAAGACCTTGACAAAAGAAGATGTTCTGGATAAATAAACTTTATCGGATGGTGAAACTCCAATCGCAGGATACGACACAATGTCAGTTTTTAAGCGGAGTTTAACAGGTCTGAAATCAGAGTTTTCCATCTCCTAGACAAGTTGCCTCACCAAGGCTGGAGAACCTATATGCCCTACTATTTGCCCATAGCTGGAGGGAGAATAATTGGATTCATACCTTTCCCAAGGGTATTACTGCTATGTGGAATGCAATCAGTCTCGTCCAGGATTTGAACTCGTTTCTCCATTTCCTACGACGATAACCATTACACCATGGGCACCTCCATAAAATTATTTGTATTAGAAAAGAATATTTAACACCATGCAACTTTGTGCAAATTATTCGTATTAAACAGTAGCGTCAAAAAGTAATGGACAAAATTTTAAAACCTAATATTTGTTAGAAATAACAACTGTGAAAAGCTGAAATTTTGACAACTGGTAGTCGTTATTATCCATAATAACATACTAAAATTTGAATCATTTGCAAAGGATAGAAAAAGAATTATAACAATTATTTATTTATTTTCAAATTTGGAACGTCCAAAAGTAAGGGATAAAATTGAGAAAAACAATGTAAACAGCCAAAAAACAATAAAAATACATGTACAATCAATATTTAGTAAATGAGCCCTTGCGCTCAATGACAGCTACATATCTTCGACTACAAGAACTAATGACAATCCTCGATACTAATTTTAGACGATTCTTCTTGAAGCTTCACCCACAAATCCTCCGTGTTAGTGGGATTTATTTCCATAATTTTCACTCCTAAGGTCTTCCAAAGATTTTCTATCGGATTTAAGTCAGGACTTTGCAGTGGCCAATCCATAATTTCGAAATCTTGCTCGTTAAGGTAACTCATTACCCCATTTGCCTTGTGACATGGGGCATTTTCTTGCATAAAGGTAGCCCTATCGAAACCTGAATTCTATATGATTAGCACAACATGATCTTGAACAATGTTTTTATAGATATGCGCGTTAACACGAGTTTGTAACCGGACAAGAGGCGTTGTACCTTGGCTAGAAAACATTCCAAATACCATGACGCTTCCGCTCCCAAACTTGACACTTTTCTTAGTACACTTGGCTCTTAATCTTTAACAATACGTCTCTTTACATTGATTTTCCATCATTTCCAAATAAATTAAACTTTCTTTCATCACTGAAAAATACTTTTGCCCAATTTTCATATGTCCAAATTACATACCTGTTTGCAAACGCTAATCTCTTCTTATTCTTCGAACTAACAAGTGGTTTCTACTTTGGGGTTCGATTAAACAGTCCTATTTCTTGCAGTCGTCTAGAAACAGTCTGTCTTGACACATTAACACATGAGCTACTATTCATAACCCTTTTAATTTCTGTGCA
Organism: Sepioteuthis lessoniana; assembly: GCA_963585895.1. NCBI lineage: Eukaryota > Metazoa > Mollusca > Cephalopoda > Myopsida > Loliginidae > Sepioteuthis > Sepioteuthis lessoniana. Next base: position 50,898 of record CAUZXS010002264.1, read on the forward strand.
TGACATACGCTGCATTATTCGATCTTCTCTTGCCGAAGTTTTGCGGGGTCTGCCGGTTTTAAAAGCACTAACTATTTTGCCAGTATCATTGTAGGATTTAACAACCCTGCCTACAACACTCTTGAAACGTTTCACTCTCTCTGAAATCTCTCTAACGGTGTGCTTTTCCTTGTGTAGCTTCACAATAGCTTGTCTCAGAGAGTAATCAACTTTTTGGCGTTTCGCCAAGGTGCCGGCTGATGCAACGTTTACAAATGACTAAGTAAGACTTTTTTTTCAGAGGAAATCAAAAAATTTGATATAGCATGGTGTTTACTTTGTTTTTCTCAATTTTGTCCCTTACTTTTGGACGATTCTATTTTGAAAATAAATAAATAATTGTTATAATTCTTTTTCTATCCTTTGCAAATGATTCAAATTTTAGTATGTTATTAAGGATGATAACGACTACCAGTTGTCATAATTTCTGCTTTTCACAGTTGTCATTTCTTACAAATATTAGGTTTGCAAATTTTGTCCCTTACTTTTGGACACTACTGTGTAGAAATACTTGACATATAGCTGTGTAAAAAAGAAAACTAGAGAGAAAATATTGATACAGAGGGAAAATGTACACGATTCTCTAACATCTAGATTGAAAATATTTTTTGACAGGTTAACATACCGTTAAGATCAACCGTATAATTTCAATTTCAGACACTGTGATTTCTTTTAGTTCAATAACTCTCGCATCTTAATGGTCATAATAATGAGTAGCATTTATCAAGTTGTTGATCTGCAACCTATCAGCTCTTAATTCGATTTCTTGAGTTCAAGTAACCAAATTTTTCTCTGTCTTCTCTTGTCGAATATGAGACGTTATTGTTGTAACCTGCCAGAACTTCTTTTTATAAACCAACAAGAAGTGTTCACGTTGACACTTCTGATGGCAAAGACAAATCAAAATCATGACTGACTTCACTCATCTACTTCCGAGATGAATGCAAGAAAAACTATAAAGCGTCATAATATATTTTCTGACCAATAAACAGAGGAAAATGGATCCTGGCGGAGGCCACTTCAAAAGTGCACTTCAATAACAGCAACTTCAAAGTGATCCTGAAAAATCACAAAGCAGCATCAGCAGCAAAAGACATGACAAACAAATCATGCTATGCAATGGCAGATATTCTCTGTATATCAACCGAAATTAAAGACGTTCCCTTCTCATACAGGTCTTGTTCCATTTGTGTTACTTCCCATTCTTTTATAGTTAACGCGAGTTATTGTACACAAAAGCGTCGAAAACATACATGGCTTAGCTTTATGTCATGTCACCCATTGAGCCGCTTCCTTGTTGAGATCCCCAACCCACTAACTGGTAAGTCTTCATCATATGTTAGGAACTCATCCCACTTTGTGGAGAGAATCAGTGATGCCCCCATTCATTCTAACCAGATGGTGAGTTGTAAGAACTACCCAGAGCGCATAATATCGGCTCCAAGAAACCTAGATAGGACGATGGAGGATAATACCTGAAAACTTACCACGGACTTACCACTAAAATAAAGGTTAGAAGAACATCGGAAGGCAATAGTACGAGGTGAGATTGAAAAGTCGGGTATGGCAGACCACATATGGAATGAAAAGGGAAATCATCTGTCCTTATGAAATAAAGCTAAAATAATTGATAGGGCTAAACATTGGAGGATTAGACATCTTAAGGAATCATTACATATGTTGGGCTACAATGACCTGCTGAGTAGACCAAGTATAGAGTTGAACGCAATATGGGAACCGATAATTAGTAAGGCTAGATGAACAAATGAATATCTGAATATAAGCACAGGTAAAAAAAATCATACATAATAGTAGGAATTCTATTCAAGTAAGAACATTAAGTTTATAAGTCCCAAAAATTCACTCTGAATTGTCCAGCAGGACACATGGCTTAACGGTTATAGGCGTTGGTTCCCTAAGCTTTCAAGGAGACAATCATCTGGAGGTTCAATCCGAGTAACAATACAGGAATACTTAACACTTGTACCCGGTTATGGCTAACGTAATCAGAACAGGCAACCCCCGTGGATTCACTAAAGGACGTACTTCGAAGTTCCATGAAGGTTCCCGAGTTCGACAAACACCTGAAGAAGGCCGGAGGACATATCGGCTGAAACGTTGTGGAAACAATTTTTATTTAAGGTTAAATTTTAGTTTTATTTGAAAGATAGTAAAATCATAATAAGAAGTAAAAGTAAAATGACATTACATATCTAATTAATTTTTTACATATTTTGAACATTTCAATTTATAAAAAGTCGAAAATTAACACGAGACGGTACGTGATCGATTAGAAAAAAATCTAAAAAATTTTCAGATTACTTCCTTTTATCATATGACATCAAAAGAAGCATAAATATATATTCAACGTATATTCTGATTGATGCTGTTTCATTAGTTAAAAAAGCGAAAGATTTTCATATTTTGTTATGTCATGTACATTTAAAGAATCTTACAAGCAACTAAACAGTAGATTTGAGAAGACCGAATGAGAAATAAAAAAACAGTAATTTGAAAAAAAAAGCATGAAATAAAAAATAGATATGAAAATAACAATTTTCTAGGTGGTCTCTAACAGGAAGCGATAACCATGCATTCCTAAAGATAGGGGCTTACTAGCGTCAAAAACTAACCTCAGCCTCTGGATATAGCTCGATTGAACGGACGTTCATTTTTCTCTCGGCTGCCACTTTGAGCACACGTGTCTCCAAAGAGCTTTGGCTGAGCAGCACGTTGTATCACTTGCCAGTAGCAGGGACAGTTGAATATACTCACTGACCAAAGACAGATATGGTGGGGAAAAAAAATGCTAGATTTCTGAAAAGAAGAAACGATGAAAAGGGAAAGAAGGGTCATCAGCTCTTACACGAATATTGCCCTTGAAGCGGGAGCGGCTACCCGACGTGGAATTTATCAACGGTAGCAAGTGTATATGATCCGTTCGGATTTATCTCGCCCAATATCCTAGCTGGAAAAAGAGTGCTACAAGAGATGTGCAAATAGGATATTGGGTGGGATGAGGCCTTTTTTTCCGAACAAATGCAAAAAATGGAAACATGGTTCCAGAAAGTGAAGAACCTCAAACAAGTAAAAATGTAAAGATGCTTCACCCCAAACGATATTGGCTCTATCAAAAGAGTAGAGCTTCATCATTTTACTGATGTTAGCAATACTGGATGTAGCCAGTGTTCCTACATACGGATTATTGGAAAAAGGAATGCGCACTGAACACTAGTCATAGGTAAAGCCAGAGTGGCACCCACAAAGGTTGTCACAGTGCCACATCTTGAACTCGTTGCAGCCACAGTCTCTGCAGCAGTAACGTCCCCTGAGAGAGGAACTCGATTTAACTCGATTCGCTCGAGTTTTACGTTGAGATTGACCAAAACCCTGCCGATAATGTATCTAGGGGTCACACGGTGCCAGAACTTTTGGAATCAAATTGGTTTACCGGACGAAAATTCTTGTGAGGCCGAGAGCTCATCACAATTCAAGGATGTCCTATATTCACCATCAGAGACACAGATGTGAGGTTTCTGAAAACTACACTCTCTCAAACAGAAAAATTCCTGGATAGATTGACTGGAATAGGGTCTTAAACACCATTGCTCGAAAAAAGCATATGGCAAATAAATTCCAATCCGGTCACATCACTGCAACAGAAAGAGAAACATCCTCCTTTGCGTTCATCAGGAGAGCCCAAAGACAGATGTGGGATTTCTATCAGCAGAAAAATCAGCACCAAGGCCAAGGAATGACCCTAAACGAAATCCGGACCTATGGCAATTGGATCATGAACGCAAGCAACGTAATGGTCAGGCACATTAATAATTACGTTATTTGCAAAAGTATGAAGAGACCTCTGGAAGAACTACGCATGGCAGACCTTTCTGCTGAATGAGTTGATTGTTAGTCATTTTTATACACTGGAATAGACAGTTTTGTTCGCTTCTATACAAAACATGGACGGAGAGCAGCAAGGCGATGTGATTTTCTCAGCACATCTCTTATCTGAGGAGCCATCCACCTAGAAATGCTAGATCTCACCGCTGATGCCTTCTTGAATGCTTTGAGATACTTTGTAATTCTCAACGGTGCAGTGAAGCAGATTCGATCAGACCAAGGGACACATTTTGTTCAGGGAAAAATCAATTAGAGAAGGGTACGACAGAATGGGACGAGCATAGAGTTGCTAGGTTTCTGACCGAGAAACAGTGTGAATTCATCATGAATGTTCCTAAGACAAGTCACATAGGCAATGTACGAGAGCGCCAAATCAGGAAAGTCAGAAATGGGATGAGCACTGTTTTAGTATTAGCTGCTGGAAGATTGAACGATGCCACGTTGAGAACATTTCTGTGTAAGTCAATGGCAATCGTAAAGAGCCATACACTCACAGGAGACACAATCGATAAAGCAAGAAGCATTGAACCCCTGACGCCAAATCACTTCGTCCACATGAAAATTTCTACGCCACTTCCACCTCCTGGGAAGTTTCTCAAGGAATATTTCTATGCTACGAAGAGATGGTGAAGAGATCAATACTTTGTGGAGTAGTTCTGAAGCAGATGGCGCAAAGAATACTTAGTCAACATAATCATCGGACAACGATGGCATACAATGAGAAATATAAGGGCTGGATACATTGTAATCCTCAAAGAAGACAACCTTCCTCAAAACCAGTGGAAAATGGCCAAGGTGATAGTAACAGTAAAAGATAGAGATGGCCTTGTACGAAGAGTTAAGATACCAGTTGGTCAAGGTTATCAAGAAGGAATAATGAATGCCTAATTCAAAATCTACTTCTGCTTGTCGAGGAAAATTGATAAAAATCACACACACATTAAAAATAAACACAAAAAGATCACAAAAAGCATGAGATATACTCAAACTCCCTTTCTTAGATCTTTTGGTAATTTTGGTGGCAGTGTAGCTGTCTCCCTAAGGTGTACCATAATCAAGAAATATATCTTTTACTCCTTCTTCCACCTTGTAGATTTACGTGGGCAGAGTAAGGGAAATATCTATATAAGGACCTTGTTAGAAATCCCATAATGCAAGGTGACTTGTTCCTTGATATTGCTTACTGCGCACACGTAAATTTTTTTACCCAATTTTCCGCTGAAATATCTGGTCTTTATTAAAAGATTCCTTATTGTAAGATTATTAACCATTAATTGTTTTTTAAACCCTTTTATTTCCCTATTTCACGGTGTATTGATTAGAAGTAAAATAAAACTAGCATTCGTTCAAACAAAAAGCGTCAAAGAGCTGCTAAAATTCCGATTAGGTTGACTAAACTATGTAAATGCGTAAGGAAAGTGGCTAATGAAGAAAATATTAAAACAAACTCTAGTGCTGTACGGCTACTTAGACCTCTTCTCACAAACAATCCAAGTAAGACGAGGAAGACAAGCAACCTGGGCAGTGCTTGTGTAGAAAGGGTGAACTCAAATGCGACTTTCTACTATGAAGTTCTGATACGTGGACACACCAGTGTTGGTCCACCAGCCAAAATCTACATTCATCCGCTCTGTACAGACACTCGATAGCATCGGAAGTACTTGCTGAGAACAAAAGCCGATATAGACTCATGGTAAGAGAGATAGAGAGAGAGAGAGTGAGTGTGCGTGTGTGTGTGTGAGAGAGTGAGAGAGAGTGAGAGAGAGAAAAAGAGAGATAGACAGAGAGAGAGTGAGAGAATGATAGTGAGAGAGTCAAAAAATTCCATGTTTCCGGCATGGCTTGATGACATTGTTTTTCGTATTTATTTCGGGAATCTGTTTACGTTGGCTACCGTAAACATTGGATCGATATCCCCTTGGTAGTATCAGCAACAATGTTCTGGAAGCCTTAGGTGTTTTTTTTAATCAAATAAATCAATGAAATATATCGATACTGTCATAACAAGAATAATGATTGGCGTTGTTACGTCCACACCCTATCGTATAATAAAACGGACAATTCAACCAAGGGTGAATCTGCTATGTAAATATTGAAGAACAATTGTGACCGAATAAATTATTTATACAAACCGCAGAGGTTTCGTTTTCTCTGAAAAATACTATACTTCTCGGATCTAATCGAGACACATGCGTGGTCGTCAAAAAATGCTTGGTTCGCCATATCACCTCAGACGTTAAGCAATAAACTCAGCCCTCCAAAGCAGGTATTGCCTCAAAGGAAGGGCCCGTGGGAATGGGGGATCAGTTTTCAATTCCCCCGGTACACGTCCCAACAGACAGTCAGTCAGAGGGACAGACAGAATGTCAAGGGAATCCATGCCTTGATGACGATTCTTTCCCTATTTATTACTTGCATACATCTTATTTACCTTTAATGTTTTCGCTAACTCACCACAAATTATTCTTATAAAAGGTTGATCTGAAACTTTTACAGGTCTTACTATCATTCTATCTTAAAATAGTTCATTTCATCATTCATTCTGAAATTAGTAAATCTTTGTTTTAAGCCCCATTTCGATTATTCTAATCCTTGCTATGACATTCAACTAATTTTTTAAAAATTATGTCTATTAACATTTGGATGTTGAATTAAATGTTTAAAAAACTTCTTTTCTACGCTTAGCGGACATTTAATCTACTAACAAAAAATGAAATTCTAATTCTATTACCGCAAATCAAAAAATAAGATAAAACGAAATAAAAATAAAATCATGAAATAAAAAAAACGAATAATATAATGATGATACAGTTTCTAAAATAAGAAAACTGTAATAGACTCGAACCAGTATTAGTCATTTTCACGGTTACGGACATTTTAGGAGCAATATTTTATCAAGTACCTTTGCTGGGACGTACCAGTTACTAAAGATAACTGCTTTTTATTAGTTCATTTTTGTTTGGATATAAAAAAGTACTTTCTCTTTAGCTTTGTGAGGATTTATTAAAAAGAAAATAAAAAACGAAAATGTTGCAGTTATCCGAGAATGCCTCTGACAAAAATCAAGAACACTTCATGTCTAAAGAAAACGGTTTCCGGGCACTGAAGAGAAATTCCGTCTCTTCAGTCGTTACTTCTGCTCTCGAAAAGACTCTTTTCTCTTGGCTTTTAGCAGTGAGAGTGTTGCGGAGCCGATAACCATATCGGCCCCGCAAATAATTTAAGTTTAAGCGTGTGAGTAATGACAGTCAAAGACAATGAAGGAAACAAAGGCGAAGTAACAAATATAACAAAGGTGACAATTTATTGTCGTGTTTACAAGGGCGTAAAGTTTGTGAGAGGTGTGTCTTCAGCTAGATGGTTGATGTCGGTAGCTGGTATGGTTGAGGTCGAAGAGAAGTAGCTAGACGAACGTCGCAGGTAGCTGATGTCGGTCGAGTGGTAGAATGCAGCTTGACGATTGTTGCGGGTAGCTGTTGTCGGTTGAGTCGTAGAAGTGCAGCTGGACGATTGTTGCAGGTAGCTGATGTTGGTCCAGGTTGGTAAATCAATGTCCCGGTTTTTGACAGTGCGTTGGTTTAACCGGGAGGGGGTGTCGATGTGGTTGCTAGCCCGTACAGCGAGTCGTGCATGGGCTAGATGCTGCAATGCTAGGGCAGTCCGTACAGTGAGTCGTACATGGACTGGATGTTGCATTGCTGAAGCGTCGTGGTCAAAGTTGGTGTTGGCACCTTGGTGGCATAGAGTCGAGCGAGCGTAGTGACAGAGACTAAGCCGTGTCTTAGTATTACGGGCCAAGTGAATGGCCGGGGAAACCGTGGCTAAGGTTTGCCAGGCCTAAGCACATATGAAGTCGAGCGAGCGAATCGGTTAAGCTAGGGCTTTGTCGTGTCTCTAGCTGTGCGGACGTATCGGAGACGATGGCTCTGGCTTTCAGGGCCGTGTTGTGCAGGCGTATCGGGGTCGATAGCGATGGCCTTTTCCGTGCCAAAGCTGTGCGGACGTATCGGAGACGGTACCTATGGCTTTTTCCGTGGCAAAGCTGTGTGGACATATCGGAGACGACACCTATGGCTTTGTCGTGCCCTTAGCTGTGCGGATGTATAGGTACGTGCCAAATATCTACGGTATTGAGCGGACAGGCCTGGAGGCCGTGGCTAAGATTGGCGGTAACTTAGCACTGCACAGATAGGGAAGCGATAGATAAAGGCAAACCCGTGCCTTTAGCGCTGCGCAGCCAAACGGACGAACGGACAACGGAACCGACCGAATGGTTAAGACCGGATGGTCTTAGAGTCCCCTTCGTGTTTGCTTCCGGGCCGTCTACTTCAATGAGTCTGTAAGGACTGTCAGAGTTGCTCCAACCCACAGAAGGTGACCTCTAATGGTCCACAACGGAACATTTTGTGCATATCTATGTGATGGAAAGGCGAATACAACTACGAAATCTAGGATTCAGCCTTGTGGAGCCTCGCTCTGGGAGCGGCTCCTGAGAGCGTCATAAAACAACCTCTTATTATTTCGCCGCAGAAGCCCTGTTTGAATTAAAGGAATGCTACGTCATTCTGCTGGGTTTCGTAAACACAAAGTTCTATTAAAAAATGGACGTAAAAATAAAGTCCTTCTTTAGCCTGGTATAGGCTGCCGATGATAATTCATTCCATTTTTTATAGAGTTATTTTTGGCAGAAGTGTTCTGTAAATGTTGATAGATGTAATTTATTCCCTTTTCTTTGCCGTAACGGCAAGTCAGGGTCGAAAAGGGCTTCGTCGTTTCCTGCCACACCCGGATGTAATTTTTCTAGGGAATGCGAGTAATCCGATCTGTTTATGTTTGTAAGCAGGTCGCGACCAGAGTATGCTCTGATTGGGTCCCAAGGGCCTGATAGTAAGCCATGTCATCTGCTTCCATGCGGCCTCTACTAAAAAAGCCTCGATAAAAACACTCATGGGATATACGACGAACTTCAAAATTTTAACACCGAAAAACATACCTCTCTGAAAACACCGACTGGACAAAATCATAAACTTCAAACAGAAAATTACAAATATATTTCAACGCCTTCTCTGAAAACCCTACTGCTTCTACAGGTTCAGGGAAACTTTCACGCAACAGAACAGGCGTTAAACCCTAAAAAAAGTTTGAGTTAAAAGGTGTCCTTGTCTCTTTCCTTCCTTTCTTCCTTCCTTCCTTCATTCTTTCACAGCCTTCCAGAGAAAAAAACAAGTTACAGGGATAATAACAAAGACAACAAAGGAGTCAGATACATAACTCATAATCATTCCCATAGACCTCGACAACTGAAACTAACCACCACCACAACCACCAACAACAAATAACCAATGAATCTTCAAAACCTTATTTAAAATTGCCACTAACATTATTTACATGTAAAGGATTTAATGAAATATGAAAATTTATTGCCTTTTTCTCTCTTTTAATTACTGAAACTAAGTAATTTTAGGTAATGTTTAAGAAGGTAGTCTAAAATTATTTAGAAAAAATGAATGTTGTATGAATGCAACTTTTTTTTTTGTTTAAGCTTCTGATTTCTGATGCTTAAAAAAACAACAAAAAAACAGTTGGTTGGAAAAAATTATACGTCGTAAATCACCCCCCGCGCCCCCAAAAAAGTGGTGCTATTTTATGTCAGATGATAAAGGGAAGTAATCTAGATTTTCAATCTGCATTGTTAAAACATATTTTCTCCTAATAATGATTAAGCAAATAATTATTTTTAACATGTTTAAATAATGTCAGTAGTTTTTGGAAATGCAAAAAAAAAAAAAAAAAAAGAAAAAGTAAAAAATTACATGTGTACATTAATTTCGACAATCACAGCGTTTGTTTTCGTTTGGTTTATTTGTGTTGCGTTTTATGACACATCAATCATTGTAGATTATTTAATGCAAAATCCTGTTTATACATATTTATCAAACTCAAATGATCTTTTATACATATTGTATAGATGAAATTTTTAAACCAGCCCAAACTCATTTCTATTTTTTGAAATTTTAATTTTAATTTTAATTTCTTTTTTTTACAGACAATTAAATAGTTACAAGTATATCAATCTAATCGGAATCATTCTATTAACTATTAATCATTTCTCTGCACAAAGTTAAATGAATTCAAGCATAGATATATTACAATAAAAATTTAACATCAGTCATTTGTTTGCACACATTTCAATGTATGTTGTGAAAATTTCATCGGTAAATGGGTTTATTGAAAAGAGCGTCAACATTTCTGTCTTAATTTAGCGCGTATTTTGTCTTGTTCTTTATTTTTGCTTTTTGTTTTTATTTTTGTACTGCTGGTTCGTGAAAATCTAAGTGTGGCAGGGGAGCTTTGATATGATTGGCTGGTGTCTCTGGACGAGGGTGCTGTTGTCCCTGGCGTTACCTGCCGAAATCAACCGTAGTCAATTGAAAATAGGACGCCTTAGAATCTGGCTGCATTTTTTACTCCTCAACTCAAATCGAGCTGAGTAAAAAGAATTATGTCGACTTGAAGGATTTAGTGTTTCTTTCAGAATTACAGAAGGGAATTAATTCAATGATGGCTTGAAAGCCAAAAAGAATAGAAAAGAAATGAGGAGAATTTAAATCCACCTGAAGGATTTTGTATTCGATAGAGAATTTCAGAAGGGAATTTGAAGTTGGTAAGAAGTTATAAAAGAATATAAAAGAAAGAACGAGAAGAAAGTAGGTTTCTACAGCTCAAGCTAAAAAGAAAAGAAAAGATCAGAAAGGAAGAAGCCGAAAAAAGTTGGTTTCTACTACATAGATTTATATTTTAGAAAAATTGTTTCTCTAAGAAAAAGAATTAACGACTTCACTTGCCACCAACAACTACACGAGTCTCAGACACCATTACTTGCTCTAACGAGAGAGAAGACGACCGACAAAGAATAAGAAAAAGAAAAAAGAACATTATTAGAGACGTTGCCTCGTAGAAGAAAGAAAAGCAGACAGTGGCTTTTTATCGAAAGAAAAGGAAAAAAAGACATTTGTTGGGACTTGGCCTCTAAGAAAAAAGAAAAGATACACATGTGAACTCTTGTTTAGCTGGAGGGAAGAAGTAATGATTTCTTTCCCTGCTTCTAAGTGTATCAGTAGGGGGAGACTTTTTATACATTTTTTTTTTGGTATTTATGAGTAACTTGTCATATTTGCAATGGGACACATATGCAACAAACTGGGATGACCTTCCTTTCCATAATAAACTACTTTGAATTTTAAACAAGGATCTCTCTTCCCTTTTTTTATTTTATTTTATTTTATTTTTGCCTTCATATTTTTAGTAATATTATTATTGTTACTAGTGTACAACTTTGTTGACTAAATAAATGCGCATCAGTGTAAACAAATGACGAATGTATATACATAAGATTTTTAAGTGAATAGTTTGTAGGTAATTTTATTTTACCGTTTGTTTGCACGCAAATGACGGCACAAAATATCGGAAGCTCATAAACGTACATTAACTGGGATTATGCTGGGTCAGACAAAAAGCATCGTTGCAAGATGCCATTCTGAGGACCTATTTGCCTATCAGAAACCCACCCGCAATCGTAAGGACAGATTCCGCTCCTGGCTTCCAGTCCCTTGAAAACGACGAATTTCTGCTGATATATTATATCTTAATCTAGATTGCTAACCAAAATAATTATAACAACAACCCTGTTGCAGAAAAGATCGTCCAGTCTGGATTTTTTTTTGAAAATGAAAAATAGTTGGCAATCATTAATGCTACTACGACTACATATCTAAATAGATAAAAATATTTCTACCTTACTCTTTCCATTCTGCTCTGTGGTCATATTTTGTTGTGGTCGTCACTTATCAACAGATTTATAAGCTGTAAATATAGGGTAACTACAAAAATCAATTTTGATACTCTTGTGATACGAAGTAGAAGTGAACATTTTTTTTCTATCATGTTGAATATGAATTTGAACTAGGAGTGTGTGTGTGTGTGTGTGTGTGTGTGTGTGTGTGTGTGTGTGTGTGTGTGTGTGTGTGTGTGTGTGTGTGTCCAGATTTAAACCTGGTGGGTCTAACAAAGCGAAGTAAAAAAAAAACCCGGAAAGAAACTTTTTTCTTTCCCTGGATATGTCAGATCACTGGGTGAAAGGCCCTGGCCACCACGAAGTCTGGTTTTCACTTCATACCCCAGAGAGATCAAACTGGTAGATTTTTAGTACCAACAAATTTTAGATTCTCGGCCTTGTTGCATGCAAATTTATTACCAGACCCAAATAAATTCCAAGCAGTACAAGAAGCTGGGAGACCAACATCCAAAGATGAACGGTAATGGTTTCTCTGTATAATCAGATCGAATGGCACCTTCATCCTCGATCTTGCTGCTGCCACAGCAAACCTACATGAAGTAGCAAAACAGAATGCTATTTTCAAATGGACAGAAACTCATGAAAAAGTGTTTCAAAATATAAAAGACACATTTACCACTGATGAGCTTCTCAGACACTACGACATAAACAAAAATACCTTCATCTTTGTCGACACTCACTTCACAGTTTTCTGCACAATCCTTGCTCAAGGCCAGTCCATAGAACAGACAAAAGCTGTCGCACTTGCATCATGAACCACCACAGCTGCCTAAAAAAGCTACTCTAACGTAGACCTGGAGGCAACAGCTATTGACCTTGGTCTCCGCCAATTCTGCCATATCCTAGCTGGTGGTCCACATGTTACTGTGGTCACTGCTATCACCAGAGAACGTTTACACGCAACAAAACTCAACGACACGGATCTAACGCGACTACGTCACTTCATAGCTCTCAACTAGCCCCCACACAATGTACCCAACCTACGGGAATATTACAGACTCTTCAGCGAGCTGTCAATTGAAAATGACGTCATCCACAAAGGCGACCAAATGCTCATTCCAAACAGCCTACAGCAGGAAGCCATCTCCCTAGCACATGAAGGATCACACCCAGGACAGGATGCCATCAAGCACCACCTAAGAGCACATTTCTAGTTTCCCGAGATGGAAATTGCAAGTAGAAAATTGTCATGAATGCCAAATAACAACAGTAGCACCAATAAAAGCACCTCTTACATCCACCCCAATCCCCGAGAAACCCAGACAAAACATATCAATTGACTTGTTCGGCCCCTTCCCAGACTAAAGACACATACTGGTGGTACACTGCAACCTCAGTCGATTTCCAGATGCAAAAACTGTTCGCTCGACCGGGGCCCACTATGTCCTCCCTGTATTGGGAGAAATATACATAACTTTGGCAACCCACAATGTCATAAATGTGACAATGGACAAGAATTCCACGACTGGTCCATAAAATTATGTATAAGAATCAAAGCCTCATACCCCTATCACCCACCGGGAAATGAAACTGAATGCTTCATGAAACCATTAAAAAAGCGATTCGAATCTGATTCGAAAAACGATGCCCAATCCAGGAAATCATCGATTAACTTCTCTATGACTACCACTCTACTCCACACGCTGCCACTGGATTGACAACTGGAGATATATATGATGCTTAGAGCTGGTTACTGGACAATGTTTCCTCGACAACCCAACCCCACTGAAAACCAAATCCAGGAAGCAAAAATCCGCGACAGCTAGAGAAAAGAGGTCGCCAATGTCAAGATTAATGCCTCCAGTAGGCGAAAATACCCCAAGATCATCCAGGGAGACAAAGTTTTGGTGAAGCGACCATGAAAAAGAAATAAATTTGCATCCCAATTTGACCCAACACCACACATGGTAACTGATGTACAAGATAGCTGCTATGAACTAGTTGCAGACAACGATTACAATAACATGCACACCATCTTCAGAAACATCAGTGACATAAAATTATACAAACCCTATCAACACCCCCAAAGGTATCACCCCCACCCCACCCGGTCTAGACACATATATAGCTCCCTAAACAATACCCCTGCCAACCCTACTTTTGACGACACTGCTAGCCAATTTGGTCCGGATCATAGCTCCTACAACAAAACTGCGACTACCCCCATATCAAGGCCACCCAATACCAACACGCAACGAACAAGAGAGAAAGAGGTGGATATAATAAGCGGAACACTACACTACCTGCAAAATATGCTGACTTCATCATTAATATACCAGGGAGACAAGTCAAAAACACAAATTAGAATATAGGAGTAGTCTTGCATTCAAAGTTATCTCCCCTACACCCAGATCTTACCCGAGGAAGTTGGGGAAAAGAGGGAAAGGGACAGTAGCCGTTTTGCTACTGGCTGCTTCTTACTCAATAAAAGTATCAAAAAGCTTACATCCACTGTCTTTGTCTATTTATTTCAGGCTTGATAAAAAAAATAATGTTTCTTCAATTGGCGGGAAATTTAGTTCCGGCTTTTCTAAATAAATAGAGGTAGCTTTTTGAGAAAAGGGCAGTTGTCTTCGCACGTGCCTAGAGGTAGTTGTAATAGTGGTCAGCCCAGCATGTGCTGCCGTGGGTCCTTGCATGCACCGACAGAAAGAGTAAAATATTGTAGCGCTGAGTGTCACGTTGCTTCTCTCATGTCCAATTGAGAGAAATAAAAAAAAATCCAAATCATAAGAATCTTGGATTTTCTTTTTTATCATCGTGGGAGAAAATATCCGTGGATACAAATTGTTAATAAATAAAAAATATATTTTTAAAAAATCTTTCCAGTGAAGAAAGAAAGGAAGAAGAACCGAATAGGACGTCGTGCGCGGAAGAATAGCCCTGGCTCACCTCTATGCAATTGACCAAATATAAACGAAAAGAAAAAAAGGGAAAAGACAACGATAAAAAAACCTCAAAGAAAATGAAAAGAAAAAATGAAAAAGAAAAATGAAAACGAAAAATGAAAAAAAAAACCCGAAGTAAATGAAAATGTGTGTTGAGAGACCTCAAACAAACAAACAAAAAAATTCCTCACGCTCGAAGAGACATTTTTTTGTGTTAATATAAAAAAAAAAAGACAAGCAACAGGTTGGGAAAAAAAAAGAAAGAAAAAATGTTCGACTCAAGACTCCAGAACGAAAAAGGAAAACTTAGAACAAGAAAATCTTGAAGAAGGCATGAAGAAAAAGAAAAAAAAGAAAAAAAAAATTCGACCCAAGTTTCTAGAACGAAAAAGGAAAACTTAGAACAAGAAAATCTTGAAGAAGGCATGAAGAAAAAGAAAAAAAAAAAAAAAAAGAAAAAATGTTCGACTCAAGACTCCAGAACGAAAAAGGAAAACTTAGAACAAGAATATCTTGAAAAAGGCATGAAGAAAAAGAAAAAAAAAAAAAAAGAAGAAAAAATGTTCGACTCAAGGCTCCAGAAAGAAAAAGGAAAACTTAGAATAAGAAAATCTTGAAGAAGGCATGAAGAAAAAGAAAAAAAAAAAAAGAAAGAAAAAAATGTTCGACCCAAGACTCCAGATTTGGTAAGAGACCAGATCATTGTATCGAAGAGGATATTTTGGAAAAAGGGAATGGAAAATTAGGGAGTATGTGTGTAAAATCTTGGTTTTGAATTATTCTTGAGGGAGAAATGTAGTTGACTTTATAGATAAATAAATAAAGTACACTCGTTAGCTATTGAAGAGATAGGAGATAGACCGATTGACGGTAGTCAAAAGTTGATTTGGTTTGGTTTTATGGCATATCAACCTTTGTAGGTTATTTAACGCCAAATCCATTTTTATGTAAATAATGTAAATAATCAGTTCTATTTCAATCAATTCAGTTTAGCATGAGTGCACAGATTGTCAAAAACATTTCTATTTCAAACTATTCAGTTTATTCAAGCAGTTATATATAACAATTCAGTTTAGTGTAAGTACAGTTTCAATGTCAAAAACAGTTCAATTTCAAATAGTCCAGTTTAGCATAAGCAAGCAGTTTAAATGTAAGTACAGTTTAATTGTGAAGAACATTTCTATGTCGAGCTATTCAGTTTAGTCAAGCAGTTCTAATTCAGCTAATTCAGTTTAGTATAAGTATAGCTTTTGTTTACACACAGTTACATGTCAAAACAGTTCTATGTTAAACGATTCAGTTTAGTGTAAATACAGTTTCAATGTCAAAAAACAGTTTTATTTGAAATAATTCAGTTTAGCATAAGCACGCAGTTTCAATGTAAGTACGTTTTAATAGTCAAAAACATTTCTATTCCAGGCTGCTCAGTTTAATCAAACAATTCAGTTTAGCATAAGTATGCCGTTAGTTCTATTTAAACCATAGATAGGGCCCTATCAGGTGCTACCACGCCGGGCCAGAGTAGACTGGGAGCAATGGCAATGAACGGGCGGTCCGTATTCCCCAAGGCCCCAGCATTACTGGGACCTCACCATCAGACTGTTTAGGGTCATATCCAGGACACTCATTAGCGGGGGTCTTTCCCCTCTGCAGAGGTGCAGTCAGTGTATTCTACAGCCCAGTAGACTGGGCAATACACAGAGTTAATGTCAAAACAGTTTTATTTCAGATAAATCAGTTTAGCATAAGTACACCGTTTAGATGTCAAAACAGTTCTATTTTGAGCAATTCAGTGTAGCATTAGTACGCAGTTTTATTGTCAAAACAGTTCTATTTTAAAGAATTCAGTTCAGCATAAAAACGTAGTTTAAATGCATAAAAACAGTTAACGCCAACCACCGTTTAGTTCTATTTACCCATAGATAGGACCCTTATACCCTTATTAGGTGCTACCACTCCGAGCCAGAGTGGACCTGGGAACGATGGCAATAAAGGTGTACTCCGCATTTACCAAAGCTTCAGCATTGCTGGAACCTCACCATCAGATTGTTTAGTGACATATTTAGGACACTCGTTGGGGGGGGGGTCTTACCCCTCGGCAGAGGTGCAGTCGGTGTATTCTACAGTCTCAGTCGACTGGGCAATCAAAAGTTGAAAAAAGGGATTAAAACGAGTAAGGTTTGTGTTGGTTAAAAAAAATGAGGTTCCTGGGAAATTTTGCCACATTTACCTTGGTTTAATCACGAGCTATGCCTAGTAGTATAGGACGCTTATTAGAAAATGCACGGAATCGGGGGCGTGGACAATGATAGTGTGTGTTATTAAAATAATATATATATGAGAGATTACGAGAGAAAAAGGTTAGAAGGAATGAGTTACGGATATAAAAAGAACGAAAAAAGAGGAAAAGACAGATAATGAGCAATTGATCAGTAAAAAAAAAAGAAAAAAATTTACATAGCCGGTAGAGAAGGGAGGATGATACTGAAGAACTTGTCAATAAAAAAAAAAGAAAAAAAAGGAGAAGTGCTTGGAAAAGACTGAAACATTTTTCTTGTGTTTTCTTCAAGAAAAAAGTGTCAAAAAAAGAGAAAAAGAAAAATCTTTTTTTTTGTTTGATTTCAGACATGGATATTTGTTTCGAAAAGAGAGGAGTCCACCCTTCTGGGAAACATAACGGATGGGAATTTTTGTTTAATGCATATGTTTTGTGTAATTTTTTTTCCCACCGAAACTTCCCTCATTTAAGAGACTGTTGAGAAAGTGTAAGGAGAGAGGAGAGATCAAGGGGATGAACATTAACAATGTCACAAGAGTGGACTGTTTCGATATAGCTCTTATATTTTTGTTATTTTATTTTATTTTTTGTATCTTGTACACGGTGCTTCAATTTGTTTATTGTTGGCCGCATTAGCCTTGATGGCGAAGGGGGATCTCACCAGGAAGTACTGTCATGACAATTGCGATCGTTGTTTTTTGATGAAGTTAAGCACATGAGTTGGTTATTATTAAAGGAAAGGGCAGAGAACCCACAAAGAGAAAGGATATTATTGAAACGGGTTTGACTTCTCAAGGTAACGAAGAAACAACTCTGTGGGTTTATTGATACCACCGGTTACCAGAAGCTAACCACATTAATTGATTATTGACAAGAGATAGAATCTCTTCTGGAGGTGAAAAAATGTGTGGAGGGAATATAAGCAGGGTCACTAAATCTGATAGCAAAGCCAGCAAAAGAGTCCGTGATTTGAGAAGATAATTTCGGCGGAAATGGTGTGCCTACCTGAGAAGTATCGTGTCATGATTTTTTTTATTGCAATTTATTGACATAAATGACAAAGATCTATTGGGGGAGGTGATGTAACACGATGCAGAGGTGAACATTTTTTTGTATCATATTAAATATGAAGTTGAACTAGGAGTGAGTGTGAGTATGTGTGAGTATGTGTCCGGATGAGTGAGTGGGCCAACCCGATGAAAAAAAAAAAGAGAAAGAAAAGTTTTTCTTTCCCTTGAGATGTCAGATCACTGGATGAAAGGCCCTGGCCGCCACTAAGTCTGGTTTTGACTTCATGCCCCAGAGAGATCAAACCGATAGATTTTTTAGTACCAACAAATTTTAGATTCTCGGCCTGATAAAAAAAATTAATGATTCTTCGATCGGCGGGAAATTTAGCTCCAGATTTTTTTAAATAAATAGGGGTAGCTTTTTGCGAGAAAGGGCAGTTGTCTTCGCACGTGCTTAGAGGTAGTTGTGTTAGGGGTCAGTGCCGCCGTGGGTCCTTTCATGCGTTGACAGAAAGAGTAAAATATTGTAGCGCTGAGTGCCCCGTTGCATCTCTCAAGTCCGATTGAGAGAAATTAAAAAACATCCAAATCAAAAGAATCTTGGATTTTCTTTTTTATCAGCGTAAGAGACGAAACAGTCGGGGAAAATATCCGTGGATATAGATTGTTGATATCGCCTAACAGAAGGGGTATTACGCTCTTCAAGAGATATCTGAAACACATACTCCCAATGATGAATATGATAATTTTGTTACTGCTCATATGTAACCAAACCAAGAGTCAAATGCAGAGTTCCATGGAAGTACCTAACTGTTAGGAAAAAATGAGATAACTTTAACTGTTCCACAACTTTTAAATCTGTACACTAAGCCCTTTATCGTATTTGTCTCTGGAGGATTCCTCTCATTAAAATAGATGACTATTTTCTTTCTGTTGAAAGAGTATATCTAACAGGTTAATAGAAAAAAATCCTATTTATTCTTTCACACGTTAACTTGACTTTTTCCATTTCCTAAGATGACTTATAATATCTGATGAATAATGTAAAAACTAAAGAAACCAGAAAGTTTTGAATTTTTAAAATGTGTCTATCTTCAGTGGGCCGCCCTGTATATATACATATGCTATGTCTATGTGAAACCACATCCATACAGATATGATTGTTGCGGAGTCTATAAGCACGTTGACCCCGCAAATGATTTATAAGGTTAAGCGTGTGAGTAATGACAGCCAAAAGACAATGAAGGAAACAAAAGGCGAGGTAATTTTTCTTGGGAGTGCGAGTAATCCGATCTGTTTATGTTTGTGAGCAAGTCGTGACATGATCAACCCCAGATATACATAAACACACCGACTCATATGACGACATTCACAATTATACACATATACATTATTGCACCAATAGTGTCCAGGAGCAGCCTAAAGTTTCACATAAACAACGGTAACAACTTTAATACCATAATTTTTTAATGCATATGCAACAATATGTACCCTAGTTGCTTCAAGATAGGCCGTTTAGCAAAAGATTATAAGAGAAAGGTTGTGGGGGTTGATATGTATTTTGGTTATTTCAGTAGATGTGTTTCCGTACTTTACGGATATTGCTCTCTATATTATTTCCTCTACAAATACAACACAAAGCTTTACAATCGCGTAAAAGAAATGGAATAGAACACAACGAACATTAAGCAACAAACAATTTAATATGCATGAAACAGATTATGAAAACAAATGAAATACATGAAGTGTAAATGGCCTTTTGGAAAATAAAATTTGGCAAGAAGAAAATAAATTTGTTTAAAAGTGTGTGTATGTTCATGTTCACGGAGTCCGTAAATAAGTCGTTCTTATTTACATTAAGTTCATGTCTTGTTTTATGATTGTGGCGACAGCGTGTCGCGTTGATGAAAGAAAGTTTGTCGGGTTTTTCTTTTGAATGTGATTCGCGGCCATCGGTAGCTATGTCATGAACTTTAGTTGAGGAAGAAAAGGAATTTGCCGAACAGAGTATCGGCTACTGCTTTACTGGCTTACTGATTTGTGGTTTAGTCTTAGTGTAAGTGAATAGCTCCCTAACTCTGTGTTATTTATACAGTAATAGTGGATCAAAGAATGGTCCTAAAATTTTGGCGCGTAGACATTTCTTGACCAATCAGATTTGTATTTTACTATTTTATTTTAGAGCCTAAATATTTTCTGTTAGTTGACTTCCGATCCTATTTTTCTAGAATGTTCTATTCTATGTTTTTATTGCTTATTTTAAGACTAGAAAAAATGTGTATCCCATAAGGTAACCTGTAATATCTGCAAACAGAATTATGCCACACCACTTCATGAACAGTCTAAGAACAAAGGAGCTGAAACACCCAAGGAAGAGAAAGCTTCTATTGCCTTGTACTGCAAGAGAGCAAACTAGATCAATCATACATCTATGATTAAACTTGGTATGACTCACCTGTGTAAAGGTTGAAAGCCCAGAAATACTGGTGTGTGCCTTACTCAGAGCTGCAACATATTTGCCGATTTAGAACCTGACAAGTTGAAGTTATCAACAATGACCTATAGAATTTCAATAGTGAACTCTCGACGTGTTTCAGGTGTGAAAGTAAGAGCGGACTTCTTACAAGCAGAAATAGAACTACGACCACCATATACTCGGGAATCCGTCACTTTGGAAAAGAACAGTATCCATAATCGTAAAGCAGTGAAATCATGAGATCGTCTCCTCGGTATAGCAAAGGAGATGCCAGACAAGCTAGACAGTCTTGTCGGATTTCTAATCGGGTATGACTGTGCAGGAGACCTGAAACCTAAGGAAGGGGTTGCAAGGGAAGACAATGATCCATTTGATGTAAAAATTAAACTAGGATGCTGTTTAGTAGGACCAACGGAACCACTTAACAGCCCAGGAAACACAGCTGTGCGGAATTTCTTCAAATGAAATTCACACCTACCTCTATAATCAGAGCCCAAGAGATAGACTTCCTCGACACGAACCCCAAAGAAAAAACTGCATCACATGAAGATATCAAATTCCTGAAAATATTAAATTGGGAGATTCTGCACAAAAACAAAGGATATCTGGAAATGCACTTCCAAAGAAAAAACATTTGACTGAAGTTCGTCTGAAATAACTTAAGGCAAAAATTGGAAGAGATTACATCAAATTTATGGAACATGTTTTTAATGAAGAAGACGCAGAAGAAGTCTATGGCACACCAGATAACGGCGGAACATGGTGCATTCCTCACCATAGAGTATACCATCCATGAAAATCTGAAAAAATACGAGTTATGTTCAATGGCTCTGCTAGATTCTGGGACACATCACTGAATGACTACCTCCTGATATGATCTGATTGAATCAATACATTGCCTGGAGTGCTGTGCAGATTTTTCGTTGCCCTCATTTGTGGCGTAGAAACGATGTTCCACCACTTTCATGTAAGCCTCAGAGATAGAGACTCCCTGAGGTTCATCTGATGGGAAAACAGAGATAGCAAAACCAAGCCAAAAGAATAGCGCATACGAGTGCATATATTTAGAGTGTCATCTTCTCCCGTTTGCGCAAATTATGGGTTCAGATATCTGGCCAACAAGTATCAAAAAGAGTATCCTATGGCAGCAGTGTTCATCCAGTGAAACTTTTACTTGGATGATGGACTCATCAGCATCGACTCAGTCAAAGAGGCAAAAAAGCTGATCAAGGAAGCAAAAGAAATCTCCGCAAAGGGTCACTTACCTTTACACAAATTTGTGTCTAACAACAAAGGAGTCTTAAACGCAATCTCAGAAAACCAACAAGATTGTACAACAAAAGAAGTTGACTTAAATTTCAACATCCTTCCAATACATAGTGTATTCGATGTAAAATGGAACACAGATACTAAAACCTTTTTCTTTTAAAATTGCCTTTGCGGCGGGAGCGGCTACACGACGTGGAATTTTATCAACGGTTGCCAGCGTAAATGATCCGTTCGGATTTATCTTACCCAATATCCTAGCTGGAAAAAAGTGCTACAAGGGATGTGCAAATAAGATATTGGGTGGGATGAGCTCCTCTCTTCTGAACAAAAGCCATAATGGGAAACATGGATAAAGGATGTCAAGGACCTCAAACTAGTCCAAATTCAAAGATGCTTCACCCCAATGATATTGGCTCAATCGAAAATGTAGAGCTACAACATTTTTCTGATGTTAACACAACTGGATGTAGCCAGTGTTCGTACATACAGATTATTGCAAAAAGGAAGGTACACTGTACACTAGTCATAGGTAAGGTCAGAATGGCACCCACAAAAGTTGTCACAGTGCTACGTCTTGAATTCGTTGCAGCTACAGTTTCTGCAGCAGTAAGTAACATCCTGAAAGAGGAATTTAACATAACTCGACTCACAAGTCAATGACGTCCGGCGATTCCGTGTTTTTGCTGCCCACCGTGTCCAGAAACTTAAAAATAGTTCAGATGTTGGACAGTTGTTTTACGTTGAGATCGACCAAAACACTGCCGATTATGTATCTCGGGGTCACACGGTGCCAGAACTATGGAATCAAATTGGTTTACCGGACCAAAATTCTTGTGAGGCCGAGAGCTCATCACAATTCAAGGATGTCCTGAGTTCATCATTGGAGACACAGATGTGAGGTTTCTGAAAACTACACTCTCTCAAACAGGAAAATTCCTGGATAGATTGACTGGAACAGAGCCTTAAAAATCATTGCTTGAATAAAGCTTATAGCAAATAAATTCCAATCAGATCAGCAGAAAGAGAAACATCCTCCTTTGCGCTCATCAGGAGAGCCCAAAGAGAGACATGGGAAGAAGAGTTCAAGTTGCTTAATAGGAACTCAAAGAAACTACCAAAAAACCAATGAGATTTAGCAACTCGACCCAATCCTGAAAGACGGATAACTCAGTAGGACGGTTGAAAGAATCTACATACCAAATAAAGGCATAGTAAGTCGGTTAATTTTTTATTTCTATCACGAGAAAACTCAGCACCAAGGCCGGGGAATGACCCTGAACGAAATCCAGACCAAGGGCAATTGGATCATGAACGCCAGCAAGGTAATGGTTAGGCATATTAATGATTGCGTTATTTTCAGAAGGATTTGAAGACCTCTGGAAGAACAACGCATGGCAAACTTTCCTGCTGAACGAGTTGAGTGTTCCTCATTTTCATACACTGGAATCGATTGCTTTGGACATGGACAGAGAGAATCAAGGTGATATGGACTTCTCTACACATGTCTTATCTGCAGAGCAATCCACCTAGAAATGCTAAATCTCATCAATGATGCCTCCTTCAATGCTTTAACATGCTTCGTAGTTCTCGGGGGTGCAGTGAGGTAGATTCGAACTGGCCAGGGGACAATTTCTTGCGAGGAAAAATCAATTAGAGAAGAGTATGACAGAGTTGGACGAGCATACAGTTGCTATGTTTCTGACCGAGAAGCCCAACTTCTTAATGAATGTTCCTAAGACAAATCAGATGAGCAATGTACGAGAGCGCCAAATAAGGAAAGTCACAAGTGTGATGAGCACAGTTTTAGCATTAGCTGCTGGAAGATTGGACGATGCCATGTTGAGATTATTTCTACAAGGCAATGGCAATCGTAAATAGCCATCCACTCACAATAGACACAATCGATGAACCAAGAAGCATTGAACCCCTGACACCAAATCACTTCATCCACATGAAAATGTCTACGCCACTTCCACCTTCTGGGAAGTTTGTCAACGAATATTTGTATGCTATGAAGAGATGGTGAAGAGATCAATACTTTGAAGATCAGTTCTGGAGCAGATGGCGCAAAGAATACTTAGTCAACATAATCATCGGACAACGAGGGCATACAATGAGAAATATAAGGGCTGGATACATTGTAATCCTCAAAGAAGACAATCTTCCTCCAAACCAGTGGAAAATGGCCTAGGTGAGAGAAACAGTAATAGATAGACATGGCCTAGTACGAAGAGTCAATCTACCAGTTGGTCAAGGTACCTCAAGAAGGAATAATGAATGCCTAATTCAAAATCTACTTCTTCTACACGAGGAAAATTGATAAAAATCACACACACATTAAAAAAAGCACAAAAAGATCACAAAAAGCCTGAGATATACTCAAACTCCCTTTGTTAGATCTTTTGGTAATTTTGGTGGCAGTGTAGCTGTCTCCCTAAGGTGTGCCATAATCTAGGAATGTATCCTTTCCTCCTTCCTCCTTGTAGAAAACCGTGGACAGTGTAAGGGAAATATCTATATAAGGACCCTGGTAGAAATCCCATAATGCAAGGAGACTTGTTACTTGATATTGCTTACTGCGCTCTGGTAAATTTGTTTTCCCAACTTTCCCGTGAAATTTTTGGACTTTATTGAAAGATCCCTTATTGTAAGAATATTAACAATTAATTATTGTTTAAACACTTTTATTTCAGTATTTCACGGTATTTTAATTAGAGGCAAAATAAAACTAGCATACGTTCAAACAAAAAACGACAGACAGACAGACAGAGATAGAGTGAGAGAGAATGATAGTGAGAGAGTCAAGTGATTCCATGTTTCTGGCACGACTTGATGACGTTGGTTTCCTATTTATTTCATGAATTTGTTTGCTTTTGCTACCGAAAACATTGGATCGATATCCCTTTGGTAGGATCAGCAAAAATGTCCTGGAAAACTTTGTTGTTTTTAAATCAAATAAATCAATGTAATATATCGATACTGTCATAACAAGGATAGTTAGTGATTGGCGTTGTTACGTCCACGAAAAATCGTATAATAAAAGGGACAATTCAACCTAGGGTGACTCAAGTATGTAAATATTGAGGAACAATTGAGACCGAATAAAATATTAATACAAACCACAGTGGTTTTGTTTTCTCTGAAAAATACTACACTTCTCGGATCGAATCGAGACTCATGCGTGGTCGTCAAAAAATGCTTGCTTCCCCATTTTAGGAACGTCTCAGATGTTAAGCAATAAACTCAGCCCTCCAGAGCAGGTTTTGTTTCGGAGGAAGGGCACGTCGGAACATGGGATCAGTTTTTAACTCCCCCGGTACAAGTCTGAACAGACAGTCGGAGAGACAGACAGAAAGTCAAGGGAATCCATGCCTTGATGACGATGCTTTCCCTATTTATTACTTGCATACATCTTGTTTACCTTTAATGTTTTCGCTAACTCACCACAAATTATTCTTATAGAAGGTTGATCTGAAACGCTTACATGTCTTACTATCATTCTATCTAAAAATAGTGAATTTCATCATTCATTCTGAAATTAGTAAATCTTTGTTTTAAGCCCCATTTGGATTATTCTAATCCTTGCTATAATATTCACCTAATTTTTTAAAATTATGTCAATTAACATTTGGATGTTGAATTAAATGTTTAAAAAACTTCTTTTCTACGCTTAGTGGACATTTAATCTACTAATACAAAATGAAATTCTAATTCCAATTCTTTTACTGGAACTGGTCCATATATTTGAAAAGGCAAATTAAGTATACGATATGAAACGACATGTACAAAAGAACATTTTAAACAAAGCATTACAAACAAAATATAATCTATATATCAAGAAATACATGAAAATGAAACATTACAAATATTCTAATATAGTCTCTTGAATATTTCTGTGTGTGTGTGTGTGTGTGTGTGTGTGTGTCTAATTAACACGAGTCTGTTGAATATTCCTATGTGTGAGTGTATGAGTGTACTAACATGGATATTATGGAAAAAGACTAAATATTGAAAGTGTCCTGTCAACTATCAAATGTATGCGGATTAAGTATCTTATGTAAGGTAATGATATATAGAAATATAGCAACGTGTGCTAGAAAGCATGTGTCTTCTCCCATGTTGGTTGTTTGTCTCTTTCGGGGTTTGACGAAATTTCTGTGGTTGTGTTCGAGGCAGGAAAGAGTCTAACCAAAAAGGTACAAGAGGAGAGAAAAAGGTTGCAGAATGGATACATTTTCTTGGGGTTGATTGCTGGAAGTCAAAATGTAAGACAGAGAAAGGGACAGAGAGAGAGAGAGAGAGAGAGAGAGAGAGAGAGAGAGAGAGAGAGTGTGTGTGTGTGTGTGTGTGTGTGTGTGTGTGTGTGTGTGTGTGTGTGTGTGTGTGTGTGTGTGTGTGTGTGTGTGAATGTGTTTGTTAAAAAGAGTGCCAATATTTCAGGCTCAATTCTCAATTTTGTATTGTTTTATTTATTTATTTATTCATTCATTTTTACTTTTTGTTTTTTGTTTTTGTGCTGCTGGTCCGTTTCCGAAAATCTACGTATGGCAGGGGAGCTTGATATGATTGGTTAGTTTCTCTGGACGAGGGTGCTGTTGCCTCTGACGTTACCAGCCGAAATCAATCGAAGTCAATTGAAAACAGGAGGCCTTAGAATAAGGCTGCGTTCTTTTACTCCTTAACTCAAATCGAGCTGAGTAAAAAGAATTAAGTCGACTTGAAGGATTTAGCGTTTCTTTCAGAATCGCAGAAGGCAATTGATTCAATGATGACTTGAAAGCAAACAAGAAGAGGAAAGAAATGAGGAGAATTTAAATCCACCTGAAGAAAAAAGAAAAGAAAAGATATGTGCGAACCCTTGTTTAGCCATAAGGAAGGTGTAATGATTTTTTCCTTGTTTTCTGAGTGTATCAGAAGGTGAAAGACTTTTTATAGTTTTTTAATACTTTCTTTTTTTTCTTTTCTTTTTTTTTTTTCGTATTCATGAGTTATTTGTCCTATTTGCATTTGGACACATATGGAACTAACTGGGATGACCTTCCTTTTGCCATAATAAACTACTTTGAATTTTAAACCACGGTCTCTCTTCCGCTTATTTTATTTTATTTTTCCCTTCATATTTTTAGTAAAATTATTATTATCATTACTAATGCAAAATTTCGTTGAGTAAAGAAATTTTCGTCTGTGTAAACAAATGTCTAATGTATATACATAAGATTTTTAAGTGAATAGTTTGTAGGTAATTTAATTTTAAAGTTTGTTTGCGCTCAAGTATTGCTAATATTAATAAACAGTTGAATGGTGTCACTCATTGTTATCTAACATTTATAATTCTATTCAACAATTTAGTTAAATATCAGTCATTTGCTTACACTCAGTTAAATGATCCAACAGTTCCTTTTTCTTATAATTCAGCTTTCCCGTATTTTGGGGGGGGGTCTTTTTGTTTTTCTTTAATAATAAAAAAGGGATTTTTTTTCTCGTTTCCAACATGACGGGCGAGTTACATATTTCATATCAGTTGCTTTTCCAGCTTTGCCATATCTAAGTGTATGTCCACGGAAGAGAGAGTGGGAGCAACCCGTGCCTTGAAGAGGATGCTTCCTCTATTTTTTACTTGCATACATCCTATTTGACAACTGCATTAGTCAATTGGGAGTTAATATTACAGTCTCAATTTCAATCCATAAAAGTTATAAAATATAAAACAAAACAACAACAAAGATTTCTGAGAAATTGTTGTTGATTCAACCCTGTTCAAAATTCTAAGAAGGCTGATAAGGAAAGTGATAGCTGAATACGATATTAAAACAAACCGCAGTGCTTCCGTTTTCTTTGAAAAGCACTAAAATTCTTTGAACTGTTTTATGCTGGCTTGTTATTCCGCATGAGTAACCTCAAAGAAAGAGCAAAATGACGACAGACCGTTCAATAATATCAGCAGCAATGTCACGTGCTACGTTCAGTATTATATAAAGCATTGTTAAAATATCCATTCTATCACAACTTCTACGGAAAGTGATTGACGCTGTTATTTCACTTATAATCGCAGAGCAAAGCCCTGAAGCCGAACTCGAACAAGACGTGAATAAGTTTAGTTTTCAAAACTTTCTACATCACAGAAACAAATTAAAGGGGAAGAAATCATCTCTAAGTTTGATTTCATATTTGGCAACATGTCAGAATCTCCACAGAAAAAAAGCACTAAGCGTATGAACTACATTGGATGGGATGATTACTTTATGTCAGTGGCTTTCCTTTCGGCGAAGCGCAGCAAGGATCCCAAGACACAAGTTGGAGCTTGTATAGTAAACCAATATAATCGAATAGTCGGAGTAGGCTACAATGGAATGCCTAATGGCTGCAGTGACGATGAATATCCATGGACAGCCCCTGATCAAACTAATGATTGTGATGAGTTGAACAATAAACACCTCTATGTTTGTCATGCTGAACTCAATGCTATTTTAAACAAATACTCAGCTGACTTACGCGACTGTAAGATTTATGTTACACTGTTTCCATGCAATGAATGTGCCAAAATGATCATTCAATCAGGCATCACTGAAATCATTTACTCTTCCAACAAATATAGCGAAAAAAAGGAATTCAAAGCTTCAGAGAAAATGTTAAATTCAGCTAGAGTGAAATGGCGACAATTTGTAATCGAAAAGGAAATTTCGATTAATCCCGGATCAGCATAAGAATCAAATAATACTGATGATGATTATGCCAAGATTTCTAACTCTTCAATCGTGTGAATTTTTTTCTTTTTTCAAATTTTAAATAGTAATTTACTGGATATGTGTCAAAGTTCATGGAAGAAATAATAAGCAGATATAAAATAATGGTGATAAAAAAAATTAAAAAGAAGAAAAAACTATCTCCATACAAAACAACTGTAGTTGGCCTTGTGCTACGTCTAAGCAAAAAGCTTAGTAAATTACTACATGATAATTGCAGTCAAGTAGTCAAAGAAGACAGACCTTAAATTCTTCACTCTGATCCGAAAATATCAGCTCCAACGTTCACGACAATAACCAAGTTTTATCCTCAAAGAAATTCAGGACTAACACGCAAAGAAGGAAAAAAAAAGAAGAAAAAAACATTCGTTAAATTCAAGTTACCCTTGTAACAATATAATACTGAACATATTTTACTCAAGTAAGCGCACAATTACACAACAACACATTTTCATAGAATTATGTTACATTGGCAAAAAAGAACTAGCCTCAGAAATTGTATACAAACTAAAACAAAATTTTCTTTTCAACACTAACTGAATTTCACTTAAAGATTTTAACATGTTTAAACTTGTACATTTCTTTTCTAGATAATGAGTTTTTACTCACTGACGTTCTGTTAACCTTTCACGCTTTCGCTAACTCTCGAGGAATTACTGCTATAGAAGGCTGACCTTAGACTTTCACTTGTCGTACATTCTTACATTCTATCTCAAAAAAGCAATGTTAATTTCCATATTTACTGTGAAATAAGTAAAAAAAAAAAATATCAAAACTTCAATTGATTTATTTTAATTCTATCTATGATGTTCAACTATTATTTTTTTAAATACGTCTGTTAAAATTCAGATGTTGAATTGATTTTTAAAATCTCCTTTCTTAAACGTAGTGGACATTTAATCTATTTTCATTGTTGGGATATTTCTAATGTGATGAAAAAGAAATGATAAAACAATTGTACAATTTATAAAATATTGAAACCGTACCGCCTTAAACCGATTGAAAGTTAAAAAAGTGCAAAATATATGTTAAATTTACCAGCTACAATTTATAAAAAGTCAGTGCTTATTTTTTTCTTTTACACGAGTCTTTTTACGGATATATTTTCATCATCTAAAGTTAAGAGGGCGTATTATGCACGAGTTTGTTGTACTCAAATAATCTCGCTACTTTTTTATTTTCACATTTTCTGACATTTTAAGAGTAATATTTTATCAAGAATCTTTGTCTAGACATACCAGTTGCTAAAGATAGCTGCTTTTTATTAATTTCTTTTTGTTTCGACATAGATGCAAATGTTAGTCAGGAAATCAATTGTAAGATTATTTACATGTAAATGATTTAATAAAATATGATAATTTTCTTTCTATTTTTTCTTCTCTCTTTTATTACTGACACTAACTACCTATAGGTAGATTAGATCAAGGTAGTCTGAAATTGATTCAAAACAACTTATTTTTGCTTGAGTTTATGATTTGTGGTTATTAATAAAACAATACGTAACCAAAATAATACGTCGAAAAATATTTATAACATCAAAAACCAAATTCTTTAATCCCTGTCCCATAATGCTTTCAGTTTACGTCAGATAATTTCTCAAAGAAATCTTGCCCTTTCAATTTTGAATTTTTGAAAAAAGTTTTTCTAACAATGATTTTTCTATCTGTAATTTTAAACGTTTTTAAATAATATCAATGATCTGTTTTAAATGTAAAGAAAAAAAAAGAGTACAGTAAATAATTTGAAAACTGATCAAATGTGAAAGATTATTAAAAATTTCATTTTACTTATTTATTCTTTTTTAATAATGACAATTTTTTAATAATTATTTCAATTTTACCGATAAAATTTCAACCTTGAAATTGTCAAAAAAAAAAAAAATCAAAAAGGAAAATTGTAAAGTTTCATATTAAGTGTTTTAAACATGCAGCGTTACTAATTTGGTTATACCAATTTACGACCTTTGACTAGGGAATCTTGCAAGAAGGGCAACTTGCCCTGTGCGTGTGTTGACGGGTAACGGTATTGAAAATTTCTCTATCGTACCACTTTTAGTTATGTGCTTTATTTCCTTTATCAACTGGCGAGGTTGCAGCGGCTTATTTATTCACATGAGTTAGTCACAACACAACCGGAAGGAAGACATTACCCACCAAACTGCTGGACAATTACTTGAAGGTATTATTTGCGGAAGAGAGACCGTAGACTCGACAAACAGGTAAGTATGAATTCAGATTTTTACACTTTGTCACACAATCCTTCAGTCTCTCAGTATAGCTGCGCATGCCCCGAAACAACGGAGCCTCGGAAAGACCGAGTGATAGAAGGACAAGCTGAAACTCTTTGTTTCTAGACCACAATTGTGCACTATTCCTTGACGATAGCTGGGAAAAGATCTTACGCAACAATCCACATCGTCGATTTGCAAAAGACGGTGAAAAAATATCGGAAGATCATTGGCGTACTTCAAATAAAAAAACAATATCTACGCCAATGATGCTGGGCCAGGCAAAAAGCTACGTTGCGAGAAGCCATTCTGATAACCTGTTTGTCCATTAGAAGACTACCCGTGAACGTCAGGACAGATACCGCTCCTGACTTCCAGTCCCTTGAAAGCGAAAAATTTCTGCTGAGCCACAATATCTTAAACTAGATAGTTAATCCCAAAAACTCTAACAACAATCCTGTTGCGGAAAAGATCGTCTAGTTGGGATTTTTTTGTAAAGGAAAAACAGTGGACAGTCATTAATGCTACTACGACTACATATCTAAATAAATAAATGAATAAATATATTTCTACCTAACACTTTCCATTCTTGTCTGTGGTCACATTTTCGAGTGGTCCTCTCTTATCAACAGATATATCAGCTATAAACATACGGTAACTGTAAAAAAAAAAACAATTTTATACTCCTGAAGAGACATCTGAAACACGTACTCCCAATGATGAATATGAAAATTGTGTTACTGTTCATATGCAAGCAGTGTGCATACTGACTAAACCAAGAGCCAAATGCAGAGTTCTATGGAAGTAAGTAATTGTTAGGAAAAAATAAGATAACTTTAACTGTGCAATAACTTTAAAATCTGTACACAGCTCGTTATCATATTTGTGTTTGGAGGATTTTTGAATTTTTAAAATGTGTCAGTCTTTAGTGGGCCATCCTGTATATATACATATTCTATGTCTTATTGAAACCGCACCCATACAGATATGATCAACCCCACATATACATAAGCACACCGACTCATATGACGACATTCACAATTATGCGCATATACATTATTGCACCTATTGTATCCAGAAGCAGCCAAAAGTTTCGCATAAACAACGGTAACAATTCTTATACCATAATTTTTTTTATTATGAAATTAATTTTTGCACAAGTTTTCAGTGTTTTTTCCGTCGGAAGAGGAAAGACGCAGAGGGTCCAGCCACTTAGAAGAGACCCGCCACACAGAGAAGAGACGCGAACAACTGTCAGAGAAGAGACACTACAGGACAAGATGTTAATCAACTAGCTGACGACTGATGCAGAGATGGGCTGAGAAGAATGCAGAAGGGCTGGATGTGGGTAGGACCAGAGATAGACAGACATGAAGATAGGCAAAGTAGTTTATGATTTTTAGTTAAGTGATTTCGTGAAAAAAAAAGGCCAAACTAGTTTTTTCTCTCCAAAAACATTTATTCAACTGTTGTGTTTTGGCCTTGGTTCTTTCTTTGTGGAATCATCCAGGACATGCATTTCAACTCAATTTGCATAGAAGGCGAACGCACCAAAGGGGTCAGACGATCGTGCGACCGGAAGTGCCTGCCTCCGACGGTTATATCTTGCTATGGTTTTTGTTGCTCGGCACCCCCCTAACGGACAAGTGTGGCAGAAGGTATTTTTCAGGTGGCTCCGGGCGCAGGGCCGGACCCACACGCGCCCGGCATTCCCAAAAATGCCTACGGCCCCGTCGGCATTCCCCTCAGGCGCTGGGCGATGAACCCAACCCCCTGAGGCCGAAGAAAATCTCCAGCTGCCGAGACACACTCGGCCAGATCCCTGCCGCAGTAAACACGGCCGGCTGGCCGGCCGAAGTATAACCCGGTGACTAGAGAAGTGCAGTATTGCTATACGGTTATATCTTGCTACAGCGGCAGTTCCTTGGCCACTCTGCTTTTATAGTTTTCTTTTTACTTTTTCTTTTCGAGATCTCTCTTGATTGATTCATGTCTGCCGCCTTGGCGTTTTTCTTGGTCAGATATCTGAGAAGTTTTTCCAAAATCCAATAACTATAATTATGTTCTTTACTGTCTAATTTAGTAATTTTTTAAAGATTAGCAATGATAGCGAGGAGTGATCGGAACGGCAAGGTTTCAAGCTGTTCTTTTTTTCGACTACATCTCCTCTGTTTCAAATTAGCATCTAATCTATTTACGATGTCTCTAATAAAGTGTATCGATGTGAGATTTGCCTGAAAACAGTCGATGTTATTAACGCATTTAAAATCCTGCAATGCGTATTATATATTACTAAGAAGTAGAGGTTTATTTAATACATGGTGTGGATAATTTGCATACTGTTTTTCATAAAGGTGTGTCTAATAAATAATCACTTGGTGTTAGTGAATTCTAATATCATTGTTTTATTTTCAAACGTATTAAAAGCAAACCTATATATATTATTATATAGATATCAATTTAAATAAGTGTAGCATCAACATCTCGTCAAGTCTTTTAGGTGTACCAAAGAAAATGAAACGTTTGATTATTTTTTACAATTTACCATTTTTCGAATTATCTAAAATTAAATTAAAAAAACAAGAGTTAAAGATTACTTCCATTGCCATCTTACATAAATATTCATTATTATTTGGATTTTTTCTTTCGATGTAACTAGTTTTTTACAACATTCATTTTTTATATTGTTTAACAAATCAACACTTTAAGCAAAAATAAGTAGTGTTTAAGTCAGGTTGAACGAAGTACAACTGTCATTTTCCGTAAATAATTACTACTACTATATTCAACTCTACCTACAAAAGGTAATACACAAAAATATATTTCGTGAATTATTGCTTATTGCCAAAATAATACATTATTTGCTAAAAAATTACGCTCTATATTCCAATAAAATGAATTTAAAAAAAAACTAAAGTTATTATTTAAGTTTAAATTTTAGTTTTATTTTGAAAGATAGAAACATCATAATAAGAAGTAAAAGTAAAATGACATTACATATCTAATCAATTTTTTATAGATTTTAAGCATTTCAATTTAGAAAAAGTCGAAAACTTACACAACGAGATGGTCGGGGATTTCTCTGAAAAACATGGACGGAGAGAATCAAGGAGATATGGTCTTCTCTGCACATGTCTTATCTGCGGAGCCATCCACCTAGAAATGCTAGATCTCATTACTGATGCCTTCTTGAATGCTTTGAGATGCTTCGAAGATCTCAGTGGTGCAGTGAGGCATATACGGTCAGACCAGGCAACAAATTTTGTGCGAGGAAAAATCAATTAGCGAAGGGTATGATAGAATTGGACGAGGATAGAGTTGTTAGGTTTCTGACAGAGAAGAAACTTGATTTCTTAATGAATGTTCCTAAGACAAGTCACATGGGCAGTGTTTGGGAGCGCCAAATAAGGACAATTAGAAGTGTGATGAGCACTGTTTTAGCATTAGCTGCTGGAAGATTGGACGATGCCATGTTGAGATCATTTCTGTACAAGGCAATGGCAATCGTAAACAGCCATACACTCACAGTAGACATGATCGATAAACCAAGAGGCATTGAACACCCGACATCAAATAACTTCATCCACATGAAAATATCTACGCAACTTCCCCCTCCTGGGAAGTTTGTCAAGGAATATTTCTATGCTACGAAGAGATGGTGAAGAGTTCAGTACTTTGAAGAGCAGTTCTGGAGCAGATGGCGCATAGAAGTCTTACTCAACATGATCATCGAACAACGATGGCATACAATGAGAAATATAAGGGCTGGATACATTGTAATCCTCAAGGAAGACAACCTTCCTCAAAACCAGTGGAAAATGGCCAAGGTGATAGTAACAGTAAAAGATAGAGATGGCCTTGTACGCAGAGTTAAGATACCAGTTGGTCAAGGTATCTCAAGAAGGAATAATGAATGCCTAATTTAAAATCTACTTCTGCTTGTCGAGGAAAATTGATAAAAATCACACGTACATTAAAAAAACACACAAATCACAAAAAGATCACAAAAAAAAAACAGGAAATATACTCAAACTCCCTTTCATAGATCTTTTGGTAATTTTGGTGGCAGTGTAGCTGTCTCCCTAAGGTGTGCCATAATTTAGAAATGTATCCTTTCCTCCTTCTTCCTCCTTGTAGAAAGACGTGGACAGTGTAAGGGAAACATCTATATAAGGACCCTGTTAGAAATCCCATAATGCAAGGAGACTTGTTCCTTGATATTGCTTACTGTGCACACGTAAATTTGTTTTCCCAACATTTCCTTAGCATTTCTAGTGTTTATAAAAAGATTCCTTACTGTAAGATTATTAACCATTAATTGTTGTTTAAACCCTTTTGTTTCAGTATTTCACGGTGTATTGATTAGAAGTAAAATTAAATTAGCATTCGTTCAAAGAAAAAGCGTCAAAGAGCTGCTAAAATTCCGATTAGGTTGACTAAACTATGTAAATGCGTAAGGAAAGTGGCTAATGAAGAAAATATTAAAACAAACTCTAGTGCTGTACGGCTACTTAGACCTCTTCTCACAAACAATCCAAGTAAGACGAGGAAGACAAGCAACCTGGGCAGTGCTTGTGTAGAAAGGGTGAACTCAAATGCGACTTTCTACTATGAAGTTCTGATACGTGGACACACCAGCGTTGGTCCACCAGCCAAAATCTACATTCATCCGCTCTGTGCGCACACTCGATACCGTCAGAAGGACTTCCTGAGAACAATAGCCGATATAGACTTATGGTAAAAGTGAGCGAGAGAGAGAGTGTGTGTGTGTGTGTGTGTGTGTTTGAGAAAGAGAGATAGACAGAGGTAGAAAGAGAGAGAGAGAATAATAGTGAGCGAGTCAAATAATTCCATGTTTCCGGCATGCCTTCATGACGTTGTTTTTCCTATTTATTTCAGGAATTTCTTGGCTTTTGCTACCGTAAATATTGGATCAGCAACAATGTCCTGGAAATCTTTGTCGTTTTTTTATTCAAATCAATGTAATATATTGATACTGTCATAACAAGGATAGTGATTGGCATTGTATCATCCACTACCAATCGTATAGTAAAACGAACAATTCAACCTACGGTGACTCGGCTATGAAAACATTAAAGAACAATTGTGACCGACTAAAATAATTATAAAAACCACAGTGGTTTGTTTCATTTTCTGTAAAAAATACTACACTTCTCGGATCGAATCGAGACTCATGCGTGGTCGTCAAAAAATGCTTGCTTCCCCATATGAGGAACGTCTCAGACGTTTAGCAATAAACTCAGCCCTCCAGAGCAGGTTTTGTTTCGGAGGAAAGGCCCGTCGGAACATGGGATCAGTTTTTAACTCCCCCGGTACAAGTCTGAACAGACAGAGAGACAGACAGAATGTCAAGGGAATCCATGCCTTGATGACGATTCTTTCCCTATTTATTACTTGCATACATCTTGTTTACCTTTAATATTTTTGTAAACTCTCCACAAATTATTCTTATAGAAGGTTGATCTGAAATTTTACAGGTCTTACTATCATTCTATCTAAAAATAGTTCATTTCATCATTCATTCTGAAATTAGTAAATCTTTGTTTTAAACCCCATTTCGATTATTCTAATCCTTGCTATGACATTCAACTAATTTTTTTTTAATTATATCTATTAACATTTGGATGTTGCCAAAGCTGTGTGGACATATCAGCGACGACAGCTATGGCTTTGTCGTGCCCTTAGCTGTGCGGATGTATAGGGACGTGCCAAATATCTACGGTATTGAGCGGACAGGCCTGGAGGCCGTGGCTAAGATTGGCGGTAACTGAGCACTGCACAGATAGAGAAGCGATAGCTAAAGGCAAACCGTGCCTTTAGCGCTGCGCAGCCAAACGGACGAACGGACAACGGAACTGACCGAATGGTTAAGACCGGATGGTCTTAGAGTCTCCTTCGTGTTTGCTTCCAGGCAGTCTACTTCAATGAGTCTGTAAGGACCGTCAGAGATGCTCCAACCCGCAGAAGGTGACCTCTAATGGTCCACAAAGGAACATTTTGTGCATATCTATATGATGGAAAGGTGAATGTAACTACAAAATCTAGGGTTCAGCCTTGTGGAGCCTCGCTCTGAGAGCGGCTCCTGTGAGCGTCATAAAACGACCTCTAATTTTTTCGCCGCAGAAGCCCTGTTTAAATTAAAGGAATGCTACGTCACTCTACTGGGTTTCGTAAACACAAAGTTCTATTAAAAAATGGACGTAAAAATAAAGTCCTTCTTTAGCCTGGTATAGGCTACCGAAGATAATTCATTCCATTTTTTATAGAGTTATTTTTGGCAGAAGTGTTCTGTAAATGTTGATAGATGTAATTTATTCCCTTTTCTTTGCCGTAACGGCAAGTCAGGGGTCGAAAAGGGCTTCGTCGTTTCCTGCCGCAACCGGATTTAATTTTTCTAGGGAGTGCGAGTAATCCGATCTATTGGGTCCCAAGGGCCTGATAGTAAGGCATGTCCTCTGCTTCCAAGCTGCCTCTACAAAAAATGCCTCGATAAAAACACTCATGGGATATACGACGAACTTCAAAATTTTAACGCCGAAAAACATACCTCTCTGAAAACACCGACTGGACAAAATCATAAACTTCAAACAGAAAATTACAAATATATTTCAACGCCTTGTCTGAGAAACGCTACTGCTTCTACAGGTTAAGGGAAAATTTCACGCCACGGAATAGGCGTTAAACCCTAAAGTAAAGTTTGAGTTAAAAGGTGTCCTTGTCTCTTTCCTTCCTTTCTTCCTTCCTTCCTTCATTCTTTTACAGCCTTCTAGAGAAAAAAACAAGTTACTGGAATAAGAACAAAGACAACAAAGGAGTCAGATACCAAACTCATAATCATTCCTATAGACCTCGACAACTGAAACTAACCACCACCACAACCACCAACAACAAATAACCAAAGAATATTCTAAACCTTATTTAAAATTGCCACTTAGATTATTTACATGTAAAGGATTTAATGAAATATGAACATTTATTTCCTTTTTCCCTCTTTTAATTACTGAAACTAACTAATTTTGGGTAGTGTTTAAGAAGGTAGTCTAAGATTATTTAGAAAAAATGAATGTTGAATGAATGCAGCTTTTTTTTTGTTTAAGCTCATGATTTCTGATGCTTAAAAAAACAACAAAAAACAGTTGGTTGGAAAAAATTATACGTCGTAAATCAACAACCCCCGCCCCCCCCCCAAAAAAAAAGTGGTGCTATTTTATGTCAGAGGATAAAGGGAAGTAATCGAGATTTTCAATCTACATTTTTTAAACATATTTTTCTCCTAATAATGATTTATGCAAATAATTATTTTTAACATGTCTAAATAATGTCAGTTGTTTTTGGAAATGCAAAAAAAAAAAAAAAAAAAGAAAAGAAAAAAATTACATTTTACATTAATTTGACAATCACAGCGTTTCTTTTCGATTGTGTTGCGTTTTATGACACATCAATCATTGTAGATTATTTAATGCAAAATCCTGTTTATACATATTTATCAAACTCAAATGATCTTTTATACATATTGTATAGATTAAATTTTTAAACCAGCCCAAACTCATTTCTATTTTCTTAAATTTTAATTTTAATTTTAATTTTTTTTTTTTTTTTACAGAAAATTAAATAGTTACAAGTATTTCTATCTAATCGGAATCATTCTATTAACTATTAATCATTTATCTGCACAAAGTTAAATGAATTCAAGCATAGATATATTACAATAAAAATTTAACATCAGTCATTTGTTTGCACACATTTCAATGTATGTTGTGAAAATTTCATCGGTAAATGGGTTTATTGAAAAGAGCGCCAACATTTCTGTCTTAATTTGGCGCGTATTTTGTCTTGTTCTTTATTTTTGCTTTTTGTATTTATTTTTGTACTGCTGGTTCGTTTTTATGTTCCGTGAAAATCTACGTGTGGCAGGGGAGCTTTGAAATGATTGGCTGGTGTCTCTGGACGAGGGTGCTGTTGTCCCTGGAGTTACCTGCCGAAATCAACCGTAGTCAATTGAAAATAGGCCGCCTTAGAATCTGGCTGCATTTTTTATTCCTCAACTCAAATCGAGCTGAGTAAAAAGAATTATGTTGACTTGAAGGATTTAGCGTTTCATTCAGAATTACAGAAGGGAATTAATTCAATGATGGCTTGAAAGCCAAAAAGAATAGAAAAGAAATGAGGAGAATTTAAATCCACCTGGAGGATTTTGTATTCGATACAAAATTCCAGAAGGGAATTTGAAGTTGGTAAAAGCTATAAAAGAAGATAAAAGAAAGAAAGAAAAGAAAATAGGTTACTAATAGATGTTACTATGCAATTTTTCAATTTTTAGCACCTGATAAATTTAAACCAAACTTGTATACAATTTAATTTTATCATCAAATTCATTGTGTCATTAGTGATCAGGCTGACCAGATTAACCTGGACATGGGATCAATTGCCAACAAGCTGACCAGTGTGAACCTTATGCGTGATCAAGTAGCAGGCTGCAGTCTTTGACGCTCTTTCTTGGCACCCAATTTAATAATGGTTGATCAGCTTACTAGTCCAGTTAGCCACTGAGTTAGTCATGGTCTGCCAGTTGTATTCACACAGTGTTACTTTTAGATCTGAAGAGAGACCATGATGAAGCAAACTGCAACTTCAACTCCAGCCATAATTAAATGTAGACCAATCAACCAACTGAAGAAAAAACGCCCAGGTTATAAACAAAACCTTTATTCTTTTTTGGAATTACAAACTTTAGTCAACACTTTTTTCCTCAACAAAACTATAATTCTCTGTTGGTGGTGCTTAGAATGCATCAAGTGTATCCCCTGCAGAAGGGTAAGACCTTGACAAAAGAAGATAACTAAACTCCATCGGGTGGTGAAGCTCCAATCGCAGGATATGAAACAATGTCAGTTTTTAAGCGGAGATTAACAGGTCTGAAATGAGAGTTTTCCATCTCCTAGACTAGTTGCCTCACCAAGGCTACTATTCATAACCCTTTTAATTTCTGTGCAAGACTTAAAACGGTCCTTTAATGACATACGCTGCATTATTCGATTCTTCAATTTAACACAGTGATTTCTTTTACTTCAATAATTCTCGCATCTTAATGGTCATAATAATGAGTAGCATTTATTAAGATGTTGATCTGCAACCTATCAGCTCTTAATTCGATTTCTTGAGTTCAAGTAACCAAATTTTTCTCTGTCTTCTCTAGTCGAATATGAGACGTTATTGTTGTAACCTGCCAGAACTTCTTTTTATAAACCAACAAGAAGTGTTCACGTTGACACTTCTGATGGCAAAGACAAATCAAAATCATGACTGACTTCACTCATCTACTTCCGAGATGAATGCAAGAAAAACTATAAAGTGTCATCATATATTTTCTGACCAATCAACAGAGGAAAATGGATCCTGGTGGAGGCCACTTGAAAAGTGCACATCAATAACAGCAACTTCAAAGTGATCCTGAAAAATCACAAAGCAGCATCAGCAGCAAAAGACATGACAAACAAATCATGCTATGCAATGGCCGATATTCTCTGTATATCAACCGAAATTAAAGACGTTCCCTTCTCATACAGGTCTTGTTCCCTTTGTGTTACTTCCCATTCTTTTATAGTTAACGCGAGTTATTGTACACAAAAGCGTCCAAAACATACATGGCTTAGCTTTATGTCATGTCACCCATTGAGCCGCTTCCTTGTTGAGATCACCAACCCACTAACTGTTAAGTCTTCATCATATGTTAGGAACTCATCCCACTCTGTGGAGAGAATCAGTGATGCCCCCTGTGAAGGTAACGTACCTGGGCATTCGAAGCGCGCACGAACGTGTCTGGCTTGTCGAAGAGGTTATTTATTGTATAAATATATACAAATTTGGCACAAGGCCTAAAAATGGGGGGGGGGGAAGGCCGGTAAACACTATCCTAATCTCTAACTTAACTAGACTCATTCACTGACCGATACATATCTCCAAGATGATAGCACCAAAATACCTCAATAACACATATCCCAATCAAACTGCATTCACCAAAACAACAATCACCAAAACGACACTAATACTCCATGCATTTCTAAACCTAAACCCCATATTTACAGTGTGAGGGGGAAGGGGAACAAAGAAAACTATATACATATATTTACAAGTCCCCTAAAACGAAACATGAACAAAACATAAATACATTATGAGGGTTAGTATGGGGTCCCCCCCACGTACTAAAACATGGCAGAAAGAGGAGTTAACCAGTCGAAAATAGTGTCGACGGGGAATAAATAAATAATTGATAAATAATTGATAAATGATAACATAAGAAAACAATAAACACACAAAATAACATGAACACCCCGTCGCACTCCTGGAGAACTCCAATTCCTGTCATCTAACAGAGGGGAAGGGAAGGGGAGTAAACCAAAAGAAAGGGGACAAAAAAAGGGAGGGGGCCCAATGACCTCGCATACTCTAGCTAAGTTAACTAAATCAGGAACAAACTAAATCAAAAATGACCTAAACTCTAACTTACCTGGGCTGGGTGGTCATGTCTTTCCAGTAACCCAAAATCCTCAAGACCCTGGGATGTCCAAGTTGAAAATAAGGTTGGCTCCTACCACGCGACACAAGCGCGCAACAGTCACCCACCTTTCGCCAAACTCCAGTGAAGAGAGTCTCTTTCTCTCAGACCGGATTTTGACCTTAATTTGGTGTTTGAAAAATGCCACCAGGGTCTGAGAAGAAAAAGACTCATCCTCAAAGAGTTCCTTCTTTCTTGTCGTCCAAATCACGACACGCATAACGCCGAGCAAGCAGAGAAACACATAGTGTTCCGGTCTGTTCAACTTCGGTACCACATTGCTGCACACAGAACTGGCTTCCAGGACAAAGAACTTTCCGTTGAGGATGCGGACCATGTAGCCTTCAAGAAGCTTGCACAGCGGCCGTACGACCGGGCAATGAAAGAAGGTGTGACTAATAGTCTCCTCCAAATCACCGCACCGACCGCACTCAGGCGAAATGACCTGTTGCGCTGCAAACAATTTCTTGCCGACCCAGAGAGCGTTCCGAATGACCAGCCAGGTGAGGGAAGCCTCGTCATTATTGAGGCACCTCATCCCGGGGGCCCAAGGCCACAGTAAGCGACCCTCCGCCTCCGTCACACCGAGCTCGCCAATCAGACCGTCGCTAGCGGCCCCCCTAACTAAACATTGATATAATGCCCTACTCGACAACGGCCGGCTGTCAGAGAGACCTGTCTGCAGCCGAGAGAGAACTCTCAAAGCATGCCGGCACTCGCGATAGAAGGGACATTCGCGTCTAGGCAACCGATGGGCCTCCCCGTCAGCGAAATGCACACTTCTTAGCGACGGGAAAGATTGTCTAGCGTCTTCTTTCCAGACGCTTCCCGCCGCCGTATCTCGTGAACACATCCGGTCTAAGAAAGTAAGACGCAAAGTATGGCGCCGTGCCTCGACGTTAGGCACACCTAGACCACCCTCGGAAGGGTGAAGGAAACAGATCTCCCGCCGCACCAAAGGATGTCTCTCAGCCCAGAGGAACCGGAAGAGAATCCTTTCCAGCTTGAATAGGATGGTGGCCGGGATAGGAAGCACAGAAAGACGGTAAACGGCTAGGGAGTAAATGTGCGAACAGCACACCTCTGCCCGTCCCTTAAGGGAGAGACGCCTACGTAGCCACAACTCCGTTGCAGCTACGACCTTTTCTAGTACTTCCGACCAATTTTTCTCCAATTGAAGATCAGGCCCAAACCAGACGCCGAGTATCTTGCACGGACCGTCTTTCCAAATGAAGGGGCCGGGAAGAGCACAGCCTTTCCACGAGCCCAACCGCAAGCCAACAGACTTATCGCGGTTAATCTTGGCCCCTGTCACAGCTTCGTACCTCCCGATTTCTTTGCTCACCTCCTCCACCTCGGCACTGCTCGTTACAAGCACGCTTACGTCGTCAGCGTATGCAGTGTACCTGGCTACCTCAGTGGTGCCAGGTAACGTGAGGCCGCGTAGGACCGGGTTCGCCTTTAGCTTGCGTAGAAAAGGCTCTAGCGCAAGGATATAGAGCATTGGCGATAACGGGCAACCCTGACGAATCGATCGAGTCAGAGCGAAGGGCTCCGACCTTACCCCGTTCACCTCCACCACGACTCCGGGGGACGCATAAAGGAGACGTATCCAGGTGCGAAAATCAACCCCGAAACTGGCCGCAGACAAGACAGCCTCCAGAAAAGCATGGTCAACCCTATCAAAGGCCTTGGACTGATCTAAATTGATCAGCGCGGCATTTCCGTCGACTTTTTCTACGATCGTGCGGACCAGATGAAGACTGTCCTGGATAGTCCTACCCTTCACAGCACAAGTCTGTTCGGGGCAAATTAGACTAGGCAGGACAGTCTGCAAACGGTTCGCTAGGATCTTCGCCAAAATCTTTAAGTCTGTGTTTAACATCGTTAAAGGGCGAAAGTTACTTATCCCATCCCCACCATGTTTGTTCTTACGAAGCAACTTCACTATGCCCCTGGTGAAGCGTCCGGGTATAGTACCCTGCCTCATCCAGTTGTCATAGGTGGTTGCCAGTAAGGGGACAAACAT
Source organism: Sepioteuthis lessoniana (assembly GCA_963585895.1). Taxonomy (NCBI): domain Eukaryota; kingdom Metazoa; phylum Mollusca; class Cephalopoda; order Myopsida; family Loliginidae; genus Sepioteuthis; species Sepioteuthis lessoniana. The sequence continues at coordinate 94,191 of CAUZXS010002264.1, forward strand.
GTGCGACAGCCTCAAGTACACTTCGTAGGGCAGACCATCAATTCCGGGAGACTTATCCAGCCCGACCGACTTCAGTGCATCCCGAATCTCCTCCTCCTTTATGCGCCCCTCACACCCAGCCGCTTCAGTCGCCGAAAGGCGAGGGAAGTCGGCAAGATAGGCGTCGAACTGAGCAGAACTCAGTCCGGGCTCCCTAGTGAAAAGCTTCAAGAAATACTGCCGAAACTCCCCACAGATGGCTTCGTTTGTAGTTCGACGGAGCCCCTCCGGCGATGTGACACTGGCGATATGCCGATCAGTAGCATGCCTGAGTTCCTCGGCCCGTAATTCCTGGGCCATATTCGTCGCCTCGCAGGACATTCTTTTTAACCTAGCTCTAACTACCAGAGCTTGGTACTCCTTAATTTGCAAGGAGGCCAGCTCAGCCTTAGCTACGTTAACTAGCCCACTATCTCCCGCCAAAACCGCCCTATCTAGCTTATCCTTAATTACTCTTTGCTCCGCTACCCTAGCTGACTTGAGTCTCCTACCATAGTCGGCAGCAAAGGATCTAATGCTATCCTTAAGGTTAGCCCACCACCTATTTCCCATAATAGCCCCCGTCAGTTCCCGCTTTATCATTAGTTCTAGCGGGTTCCGGAAGTCAGCCTCTGCCAAAAGGGAAGAGTTAAACTTCCAGTAACCAGACATCCTACATCTAGCCTTATCTAACCTAATCGACACACATAAAAATTTGTGGTCGGAATCTTTATAGGCATTAAAACTTGGACCACCTAAATAGTCTAGGTCGACTCGCCTAACTAACACTCGGTCCAAATAGCTATAAAGCTGGGCCGAGGCGCCCCTACCGGTCCAAGTCCAAGCTAGCTTATTTGGACGCCTTTCGCGAAATTTGTCAACGAGATCAAGTCGCTGTACAAACTCGCGAAAATATCTCGCATCCAAGGTATTAGTAGCCGCGCTAATGGCCCCTCTATCCAAATTGGGATCAAGGACGGCGTTCCAATCTCCCACTAAAATTACCCGCTTCGACGGAATAACGTACGGCTCGATGCGCCGGAAAAACGCAGGGAGCTCACTGGTAGCGTTGGGTCCATAAACCCCAATCAAGCGAAACGCCTTATCCTTTATGGTAACGTCCACCACGCAAAGTCTGCCCGCCGGATCTGAAAGAACAAGAGCACACGTAGCGTCGAGACGTCTACTTATCAGCCAGGTGACACCTCTGGAACGACCATCAAAATAGGCTGAGAAGGACAAATAGTCCTTCGACAGAATATCTTCATGGAAGTTGGAGTCAAAGCGAGTCTCCTGCAAACAACATATATCAATGCCGCGACGCTGGAGGTATAAAAACAAGTGGGCTCTTCTAGAACCCGCCCTCAGGCCGCGGCCATTTAGACTAGCCAACCTTAAATCCATCATTAAACATTTACAGGGGTTGGGTGCCTGGACTAAACATGACAGGGGTCAAGACCCCAACGGTCTGGCTCATGGATCCTGTGGCCATCTCATTAGTGATGGCTCCGTCATGAGCGAGACCCCCGATGTCTCGCGGGAAAGTTAATTTTACAGCCCTATACAAGGAAGGGTGTAACACAACAGGGACCCTCCCAATGAGTCCCTTACATGCATCACTGTCATCTTTTATGAATGAAACCGGGCCGAGGGCCTCGTTGGCTTCCCCCAACATTTTAATTACACCTTCGGACCCCCGGCCCTTCCTGATAACTGAAGTTACCCATGCCTTTGGGAAATTTAGAGGGTCCTCCACATTTTTACCGTTCACCTCTTTGAAATTGTGGAGGACCCTCAAGTCTTTGATGAGTTGCGGCTGGACCTTGTGATGACGGTCCAGGACCCCCTCATCCACCCGGCAAATCCTTACACCAGAGTGATAGAGTTTCTTCTCCCCCCTCCTTTCCATTTTTTGGTGTTTAGGGACCTCATCCCCCGAACTATCGATGGATGAGCTCCGCTGCCGTTTCTTCGGCGATGAGGAGGGCGAAGCTGTTGCTGCTACTGGTGGTGGTGACGGCTTTGAAGGTGGCGACTCCAACGGCAGCGGAGGGGGGGGTGAGTCCCTTCTTCAGGTGGGCTTTTAAAGCCGTTAGGTTTGGGGGAGGCATGGACTTTGGTGGAGGTGTGGCGGGAGGTCTTAAAGTCCTGGGCTGCTTGGGTGATGAAGGGGTGGATCGAGAGGGTCCTGGTTGGGGGGTTGACTTCCTCTGTAGGTCCAGCCGCTTCTTGAATTCCATCAGCTGCTCGAATTTCTCCCGGCCTGGACTGAAAGACCTGACCAAAGGAGGGGTGGACTGTTTGGGAGGAGTTTTGGGCGGTAATTTTTTGCTGCTGGAGGGGGGGGGACTTGGATAGTTGCGCGTATGATTTAGAGGTGGGGGAACTGTTGGTGCCCACCTGGGTTGACTTTTGGGATTGAGGATCCGCTGGTTGGATCTTCCTCCCACCTTTTCCCACCGTCAGCCACTCGCCCCCCGCCTCTTCGGAACTAACCGTAGATGACGTAGGAGGAGTGAGGCTTTTTATTGCCGCTGAAGTGGGCGAGACTACGGGAGCCTCCTTTTTGTCGTTGTTTTTACCAACAGGTGGGGGGGTACCGGCATCCTGGTCGGGCTTCTTCGGGGCCTTCTTCCCCGGGCAAACTGCAGAGAGGTGACCAATCTCGCCACAGTGCCAGCAGGCAGGTTTACGTCCAGAGACGATAACCGGAAGCCTGCGCCCTTCCACATCCAACCAGTTGGGAACGGAGAAGAAGGTCTTAGCGTCTAACATTAGGTCAAACCTCCACTCCCCACGCATTCCGTCATGGGTTGCCGAGACGATGTCACCGAAATTTAGCATAAATGCGGCTAAATTCGCGTCTCTCAGGAAGCTGGGGACCTCGTATACTGAGACCGTGGTCCGCCGTCGCCCCATATACTCCGTCCGGAAAAAGTATTCTTTATTTTCGAGTGTTTTCCGCGTTAGGGCGACGGCTTCTTCTTCAGTCGGCAGCAGTACATCCCAAAAAGCGTAAGAGGAGCCCGCTATTATAGCTTGCACCTTTACGCCCAGGCTGGAGAGCTGACGTAACACCATGTCTTTGACGGGCTTAACAATCTTCCTAGAGCGTTTGTCCACGACAAAGACAGACACCGTTCTTTTCTTTTGGTCGAGTCTCACCTCCTCCAAATTGAACATAAGGCCATGCTCCTGCACTTGGCTGGATATGGCCTTTGCCCTCTGGAGCAAGTCTGCGACATCGACCTGGATTTTCGGCGGCGCTTTCCATATGTTTTCGCCGCCTTCTTTCTGGTCATTTTTATCCCCCTTGGGGGGTGAGCCCTCCTTCATTGGGGAACTCTTTTTTTCACATTGGTCAGAAGTAGGGGTATTTTTATGAGGGGAAAGTGATTTTCTTTCTTTTTCAGATGGAGGGGTATTTTTAGGGGGAGATACTGGCACAGAATTTTCCTCAGGGGGAGGGTCATTTTTGCCGGAGGGTGATTTCGTTTTCTTTTTTTTGGACAATGTGGGGGGTCACCCTTACTGGGGGGAAATAGGGCCTTTATGGCCGAGCCGTCCGACCGGCCGGCCATAAATAATGGGCCGGGTGGATAAAAAAGGGGGGGGGGTGAGGATGAAAAAGGGGAAGAAATGAAGTAAAAAAAAGTGGGAGAAAAAAAAAACTTATCTTATTTTTCCAACAAGGTCAGGACTATTCAGACCAGCCGGGAGAAGATGGTAAAATCCTTATCGTTTTTGCCTGAAAAAAACACAACCTTTTCGTCAGCAGCCAAAACCAAAAGTGGCTGGCTACACAGAACAGAAAAAATGGGTTGTCGACGAGAACCCGATATGGCTGCTGCGAGCATATTTGACGAGGGGAGATCTCGAACCAGCGAGAGGTAATGTACACGTATACAAATTAGTGCGAGAGCTTACGAACATATAAATACGCACGGTAACGGCTAAAAGGGAGGAGTGTTCTAAGTGCATTTGCTCGACGAACGCGTTACAACTCAATGAACGAACGAACGAACGCAGGAAGGAAGGAAGGAAGGAAGGAGAACTAGGGAGAAAGCGAGAGAGAAGGAACAGCTACCGAGAGAGGGAGAGAGCGCTCAACTCAATACGCCCTGAAACCAACAATAGTGGTCTCTGTTGAATCAGTTTCATATTGCATTTTACGCCCGCTCTGGACAACAAGCTATTTCGGCAATCATGGCCTTTGATCCAAAACTAATTCCCCTTTTTGACGGGACCGATGCTGGGCAATCGGTGGTTGAATGGGTGAAGAAGGCAGAGTTGGTGTGCCGGTTGAGCGGGGTAAAACATATCGAATGTGTGGTGCTGATGCGCCTCTCGGGGGGCGCATACGCAGTGTATCAGCAGCTGAGCGAGGAGAAGAGGGCTGACTTTGCCTGTATAAAAGATGTTCTGTACACAGCATTTGCTCTCAGTCCTGTAACGGCGTATAAGCAGTTCGCGGCGCGCCGTTTGCGTCCGGGAGAAACGGTGGACGTCTATTTGGCGGAGCTACGCAAGCTTGCGACTCAGTTCGGAGGTATGACGGAGAGAGGCCTGGTCTGCGCATTCATAGCTGGGTTGCCGGAGCATGCGGAGAATCTTCTCCAGGCCACTACCCGAGTAGACGATTTGCCGATATCCGACATATTGGCCCGTGCCCGAACAATATTGAAGGACAGGCCCGCGGGCACAGAATCGGCGGCCGCAGCAGCTCAACTACCGAGACGTTAGGAGAAGGGAGTCACATCTTTAAGGTGATGCTATGTGTGTCAAGAGCCTGACCACATGGCTCGAGATTGTCCTAGGCGGCGCGGAAGTCCCAGGTCCCCAAAGAGTCTCATTTGTTATCGGTGCAATCGACAGGGCCACGTTGCACGAAATTGTCCGGGAAACGAGCGAGGGGACGAGTCTTCAGCGCCAGTCTCTCCCCCAGACCTCGTATGAATGGCGCTCTGCCTGCAGTCAGTGTGCAGATTGACGGAATACGACGAACTGCCCTGGTGGATACAGGCTGTACGCAAACCCTAGTTCGCAAGCCATGCTGTCAGACGTGGAAGAAAAAGCAAGTCCCCTTGATGGTTGTAGGAGGGAACTCGTCAATGTGTTGTGGAGAGAGCGTGGTCCAAATTGGCATCGGCAATGGACCTTCAGTCGCCGTACGAGCCCTGGTTGTAGATGAGGCGCTGTTTGGATATGATCTGCTACTCGGTCTAAATGCGATCAGGCAACTTGGTGGAATGACTGTCTGCCACCGGCGAAGTGAAATTTCCTCAGCGTGAAAGATTGATGTGTGCTGCTATTACCCTCGACGAGCCTGATTTTCACGCTAAATACAACGAGACCAAGCGCGTATGGACAGCATCTTGGAAATGGGCCGGTGACCAGCCACCTGTGTCTTTGAAAAACAGGCTTTTGGAATACCCTGCCCCTAAGCGACTCCGAGGTGAATATGAGCGGGAGTTGCTGGCTTGGATTCAAAACGGTTGGCTGATTCCGTACCCGGAGAGCGAACTTGGCCCTCCTAAAGGCCTGATACCATTAATGGCCATATTACAGGAAAGTAAGCAGAAGGTCCGGCCAGTTATGGACTATCGCGAGTTGAATGAGCACGTGAACGCGTATACGGCGAATGCAGACGTATGTGCTCAAACCATGCGGGAATGGCGACGGCAGGGGCCAAAAGCCGCCATAGTGGACCTACGCCGGGCATATCTGCAGATCCACGTTGACAAGTCATTGTGGCCGTTCCAAACGGTGAAAATTAAAGGGCAGAGGTATTGCCTCACCCGCTTGGGGTTCGGGCTCAATGTAGCTCCCCAAATTATGCGGGCCATTGTAAAAGCTGTGATCGGGCAAGATGACACCGTCAGTCGCGCTACCTCTTCGTATGTCGATGACATATTTGTTAACGAAAGTGTGTGTTCGGCGGCGCAAGTGAAGACGCATCTTGAACGATTTGGGCTGACGTGTAAGAGTCCGGAACAACTAAGTAGTGGCGCTCGAGTGTTGGGCGTATACGTCTGGGAGGAGCGCGGCAAGCTTAGATGGCGACGCGACGGCGAGCGTCCAAAGGTCCCCAATGTACTCACGCGTCGTGCCGTCTTTTCTGTGTGTGGGCGGCTGACCGGGCATTTTCCAGTGTGCGGCTGGCTCCGTGTTGCAGCTGCGTTTGTGAAACGAAGAGCTAACGCTGTGACAACCGGATGGGACGACGAAACACGAGACCCCATGTTGCGTCGGATGCTTGACGAAATTATGATGAGATTGTCACAAAATGATCCAGCACACGGTAACTGGTGCGCGGATGGTCAGGAAGTCACTGTATGGGTGGATGCCAGCTCCCTGGCTACCGGGGTGGCTATTGAATATGACGGAGCCATCATTGAAGACGCAAGTTGGCTACGACCGGCGCACGCAGATGAGCACATCAACCTGGCGGAGCTTGACGCAGTGTTGAAGGGCGTTACTCTGGCGCTGCACTGGAAGGCGAGTGTGATTCACCTGCGGACAGACTCGGCCTGCGTGCACCGGTGGATTTCTGACACCCTGTCCGGGAAAGCAAGGGTGCGGACTAAGGCGGCGTCGGAGATGTTAATAAGACGGCGACTGAGTACGCTCCAAGAATTAGCAGTGGAGTATAGACTGACAATTGACGTGGCACTCATCAAATCCCAGGCGAACCGAGCCGATCCACTCACTAGAGTGCCCCAACGGTGGCTGGATGCACTTCGGAAAGAAGCAGAACCCATGGAGCCAATATGCGCCGCATCTATGGGTGAGCTGGATCTCGCTCGCATTCGGACCATTCACCGATCTTGTGGGCACCCTGGCGTAAAGCGCACACTCTACTTCGTGAAACTGGCGAGTCCTGAGGTCTCTAAGGCAGCTGTTCGGGAGGTAGTTAGAGAATGCGAAGAGTGTCAGTCTATAGATCCAGCCCCGGTGAGTTGGAAAGCAGGCAGACTGGATGTATGCGAGAACTGGAGGAGGGTTGGAATGGACGTGACTCACCTTGGAGGTCGTCATTACCTAACCTTAATCGACTGCGGACCCAGTCGGTTTGCTATTTGGAGGCCGTTATCATGCCAAGATGCTGCCAGCATTGTTCGGCAGTTGGAGACCGTGTTTTGCGAGAGGGGGGCGCCTGTTGAGCTTCTCACAGATAACGCCACGACCTTTAGCGGAGAGGCGTTCTCTAGATTCGCCGAGCGCTGGGGCGTTCGAATGAGATTCCGATGCGCATACGTACCGGCTGGCAACGGGATTGTGGAGAGATCTCACCGCACAATAAAGCGCATTGCCGCAAGAACACGGTGCTCGGTGATGGAGGCTGTATACTGGTACAATGTGACTCCCAAAGATGATGCGTCGGCGTCAACTGCACCAGCAAACCTAATATACTCATATACAGCCCGTATAAGAGGTGTTGATGTCACGTTACCACCGGAGGATGCCGGACCCAGCAGGTACAATGTAGGGGATAATGTTTGGGCGAAAATCCCTCATGGACGATGTACAACCCAGTTCGGAAAGGGAACAATTACGGGTGTGTACAGCCCCCATTCGGTCCTTGTTGACGGGACACCTCGCCACATAAAGGATGTTCGTCTAGTGCGAGGAGCAGACGCCACTTATTGCAGCAGCGCTTCTTCTGAAGACGAAGCGCCGATGCTGTATTTACCGCGGGAGGATCCCGCAGCATCTGAAAGCGACCACAGCGACCGTGGTCAACATGGGCCCGGAGACACGTCCGAGGACGACGACGTAGTCGAGAGCGTTCCGCTCAGACGAAGCAGCAGACGCAAAAGACCTGCTCCGCGCTGTACGTTGTGTGATTCCCAAATCAGGGAGGAGTGTGAAGGTAACGTACCTGGGCATTCGAAGCGCGCACGAACGTGTCTGGCTTGTCGAAGAGAAACCGATATGGCTGCCGCGAGCATATTTGACGAGGGGAGATCTCGAACCAGCGAGAGGTAATGTACACGTATACAAATTAGTGCGAGAGCTTACGAACATATAAATACGCACGGTAACGGCTAAAAGGGAGGAGTGTTCTAAGTGCATTTGCTCGACGAACGCGTTACAACTCAACGAACGAACGAACGAACGAACGCAGGAAGGAAGGAAGGAAGGAAGGAAGGAGAACTAGGGAGAAAGCGAGAGAGAAGGAACAGCTACCGAGAGAGGGAGAGAGCGCTCAACTCAATACGCCCTGAAACCAACAATAGTGGTCTCTGTTGAATCAGTTTCATATTGCATTTTACGCCCGCTCTGGACAACACCCCCATTCATTCTAACCAGATGGTGAGTTGTAACAACTACCCAGAGCGCATAATATCGGCTCCAAGAAACCTAGATAGGAGGATGGAGGATAATACCTGAAAACTTACCACGGACTTACCACTAAAAGAAAGGTTAGAAGAACATCGGAAGGCACTAGTACGAGGTGAGATTGAAAAGTCGGGTATGGCAGAGCATATATGGAAGGAAAAGTGAAATCATCTGCCCTTATGAGATAAAGCTAAAATAATTGATAGGGCTAAATATTGGAGGATTAGACATCTTAAGGAATCATTACATATGTTGGGCTACAATGACCTGCTGAGTAGACCAAGTATAGAGTCGAACGCAATATGGGAACCGATAATTAGTAAGGCTAGATGAACAAATTAATATCTGAATATGAGCACAGGTAAAAAAATCATACATAATAGTAGGAATTCTAGTCAAGTAAGAACATGAAGTTTATAAGTCCCAAAAATTCACTCTGAATTGTTCAGCAGGACACATGGCTTAACGGTTATAGGCGTTGGTTCCCTAAGCTTTCAAGGAGACAATCATCTGGAGGTTCAGTCCGAGTAACAATACAGGAATACTTAATACTTGTACCCAATAATGGTTAAAGGAATCAGAACAGGCAACCCCCGTGGATTCAATAAAGGACGTACTTCGAAGTTCCATGAACGTTCCCGAGTTCGACAAACACCTGAAGAAGGCCGGAGGACATATCGACTGAAACGTTGTGGAAATAATTTTTATTTAAGGTTAAATTTTAGTTTTATTTGAAAGATAGTAAAATCATAATAAGAAGTAAAAGTAAAATGACATTACATATCTAATTAATTTTTTACATATTTTGAACATTTCAATTTATAAAAAGTCGAAAATTAACACGAGACGGTACGTGATCGATTAGAAAAAAATCTAAAAAATTTTCAGATTACTTCCTTTTATTATATGACATCAAAAGCAAGCATACATATATATATTCAACGTATATTCTGATTGATGCTGTTTCATTAGTTAAAAAGAGAAAGATTTTCATATTTTGTTATGTCATGTACATTTAAAGAATCTTACAAGCAACTAAACAGTAGATTTGAGAAGACTGAATGAGAAATAAAAAAAACAGTAATTTGAAAAAAAAAGCACGAAATAAAAAATAGATATGAAAATAACAATTTTCTAGGTGGTCTCTAACAGGAAGCGAAAACCATGCATTCCTAAAAATAGGGGCTTAGTAGCGTCAAAAAGTAACCTCAGCCTCTGGACATAGCTCTATTGAACGGACGTTCCTTTTTCTCTCGGCTGCCACTTTGAGCACACGTGTCTCCAAAGAGCTTTGGCTGAGCAGCACGTTGTATCACTTGCCAGTAGCAGGGACAGTTGAAGATACTCACTGACCAAAGACAGATATGGCGGGAAAAAAATGCTAGATTTCTGAAGAGAAGAAACGATGAAAAGGGAAAGAAGGGTCATCAGCGCTTACACGAATATTGCCATTGAGGCGGGAGCGGCTACACGACGTGGAATTTATCAACGGTAGCAAGTGTATATGATCCGTTCGGATTTATATCGCCCAATATCCTAGCTGGAAAAAGAGTGCTACAAGAGATGTGCAAATAGGATATTGGGTGGGAAGAGCCCCTTTTTTCCCGAACAAAAGCCAAAATGGGAAACATAGTTCCAGAAAGTGAAGAACCTCAAACAAGTCAAAATTTAAAGATGCTTCACCCCAAACGATATTGGCTCTATCAAAAGAGTAGAGCTTCATCATTTTTCTGATGTTAGCAATACTGGATGTAGCTAGTATTCATACATACGAATTATTGCAAAAAGGAATGCGCACTGAACACTAGTCATAGGTAAAGCCAGAGTGGCACCCACAAAGGTTGTCACAGTGCCACATCTTGAACTCGTTGCAGCCACAGTCTCTGCAGCAGTAACGTCCTGAGAGAGGAACACGACTTAACTCGATTCACTCGAGTTTTACCTTGAGATTGACCGAAATCCTGCCGATTGTGTATCTAGGGGTCGCACGGTGCCAGAACTTTTGGAATCAAATTGGTTTACCGGACCAAAATTCTTGTGAGAGCTCATCACAATTCAAAGATGTCCTATATTCACCATCGGAGACCCAGATGTGAGGCTTCTGAAAACAACACTCTCTCAAACAGAAAAATCCCTGGATAGATTGACTGGAACAGGGCCTTAAACATCATTGCTCGATTAAAGCATATGGCAAATAAATTCTAATCAGGTAACATCACTGCAATAGAAAGAGAAAAGTCCGCCTTTGCGCTCATCAGGAGCGCCCAAAGACAGGCATGGGATTTCTATCAGCAGAAAAATCAGAACCAAGGCCAAGGAATGACCCTGAACGAAATCCGGACAAATGGCAATTGGATCATGAACGCTAGCAACGTAATGGTCAGGCACATTAATAATTACTTTATTTGCAAAAGTATGAAGAGACCTCTGGAAGAACTACGCATGGCAGACCTTTCTGCTGAATGAGTTGAGTGTTAGTCATTTTTATACACTGGAATAGACAGTTTTGTTCGCTTCTATACAAAACATGGACGGAGAGCAGCAAGGTGATGTGACTTTCTCAGCACATGTCTTATCTGCAGAGCCATCCACCTAGAAATGCTAGATCTCACCACTGATGCCTTCTTGAATGCTTTGAGATACTTTGTAGTTCTCAACAGTGCAGTGAAGCAGATTCGATCAGACCAGGGGACAATTTTTGTGCAGGGAAAAATCCATTAGAGAAGGGTACGACAGAATTGGACGATCATACAGTTGCTAGGTTTCTGACCGGGAAACAGTGTGAATTCATAATGAATGTTCCTAAGACAAGTCACATGGGCAATGTACGAGAGCACCAAATAAGGAAAGTCAGAAGTGGGATGAGCACTGTTTTAGCATTAGCTGCTGGAAGATTGGACGATACCATGTTGAGAACATTTCTGTGTAAGTCAATGGCAATCGTAAACAGCCATCCACTAACAGGAGACACAAGCGATAAGCAAGAAGCATTGAACCCCTGACCCCAAATCACTTCATCCACATGAAAATATCTACGCAACTACCACCTCCTGGGAAGTTTCTCAAGGAATATTTCTATGCTACGAAGAGATGGTGAAGAGATCAATACTTTGAAGATCAGTTCTGGAGCAGATGGCATAAAGAATACTTAGTCAACATAATCATCGGACAATGATGGCATACAATGAAAAATATAAGGGCTGGATACATTGTAATCCTCAAAGAAGACAATTTTCCTCAAAACCAGTGGAAAATGGCCAAGGTGATAGTAACAGTAAAAGATAGAGATGGCCTTGCACGAAGAGTTAAGATACCAGTTGGTCAAGGTACCTCAAGAAGGAATAATGAATGCCTAATTTAAAATCTACTTCTGCTTGTCGAGGAAAATTGATAAAAATCACACACATTAAAAATAAACACAAAAGATCACAAAAAGTATGAGATATACTCAAACTCCCTTTCTTAGATCTTTTGGTAATTTTGGTGGCAGTGTACCTGTCTCCCTAAGGTGTACCATAATCAAGAAATATATCTTTTACTCCTTCTTCCACCTTGTAGATTAACGTGGACAGTGTAAGGGAAATATCTATATAAGGACCTTGTTAGAAATCCCATAATGCAAGGTGACTTGTTCCTTGATATTGCTTACTGCGCACACGTAAATTTTTTTACCCAATTTTCCGCTGAAATATCTGGTCTTTATTAAAAGATTCCTTATTGTAAGATTATTAACCATTAATTGTTTTTTAAACCCTTTTTTTCCCTATTTCACGGTGTATTGATTAGAAGTAAAATAAAACTAGCATTCGTTCAAAGAAAAAGCGTCAAAGAGCTGCTAAAATTCCGATTAGGTTGACTAAACTATGTAAATGCGTAAGGAAAGTGGCTAATGAAGAAAATATTAAAACAAACTCTAGTGCTGTACGGCTACTTAGACCTCTTCTCACAAACAATCCAAGTAAGACGAGGAAGACAAGCAGCCTGGGCAGTGCTTGTGTAGAAAGGGTGAACTCAAATGCGACTTTCTACTATGAAGTTCTGATACGTGGACACACCAGCGTTGGTCCACCAGCCAAAATCTACATTCATCCGCTCTGTACAGACACTCGATAGCGTCGGAAGGACTTGCTGAGAACAAAAGCTGATATAGACTTATGGTAAGAGAGAGAGAGTGAGTGTGCGTGTGTGTGTGAGAGAGAGAGAGAGAGAAAGAGAGAAAAAGAGATAGACAGAGAGAGAGAGTGAAAGAGAATGATTGTGAGAGAGTCAAAAAATTCCATGTTTCCGACACGGCATGATGACATTGTTTTTCCAATTTATTTCAGGTATCTGTTTACGTTGGCTACCGTAAACTTTCAATCGATATCCCCTTGGTAGTATCAGCAACAATGTCCTGGAAACTTTAGTTATTTTTTTAATCAAATAAATTAATGAAATATATCGATACTGTCATAACAAGAATAATGATTGGCGTTGTTACGTCCACACCCAATCGTATAATAAAGCGGACAATTCAACCAAGGGTGACTCAGCTTTGTGAATATTGAAAAACAATTGTGACCAAATAAAATATTTATACAAACCGCAGTGGTTTCGTTTTCTCTGAAAAATACATTTCTTCTCGGATCTAATCGAGACTCATGCGTGGTCGTCAAAAAATGCTTGGTTCACCATATTAGGAACGCCTCAGACGTTAAGCAATAAACTCAGCCCTCCAAAGCAGGTATTGCCTCCGAGGTAGGGCCCGTGGGAATGGGGGATCAGTTTTCAATTCCCCCCGGTACACGTCCCAACAGACAGTCAGTCAGACGGACAGACAGAATGTCAAGGGAATCCATGCCTTGATGACGATTCTTTCCCTATTTATTACTTGCATACATCTTGTTTACCTTTAATGTTTTCGCTAACTCACCACAAATTATTCTTATAGAAGGTTGATCTGAAACTTTTACAGGTCTTACTATCATTCTATCTAAAAATAGTTCATTTCATCATTCATTCTGAAATTAGTAAATCTTTGTTTTAAGCCCCATTTCCATTATTCTAATCCTTGCAATGACATTCAACTAATTTTTTAAAAATTATATCTATTAACATTTGGATGTTGAATTAAATGTATAAAAAACTTCTTTTCTACGCTTAGCAGACATTTCATTACTAACACAAAATGAAATTCTAATTCTATTAACGAAAATCAAAAAATAAGATAAAACGAAATAAAAATAAAATAATGAAATAAAAAAACAAATAATATAATGATGATACAGTTTCTAAAATATGAAAACTATAATAGACTCGAACCAGTATTAGTCATTTTCACGGTTTCAGACATTTTAGGAGTAATATTTTATCAAGTACCTTTGCTGGGACGTACCAGTTACTAAAGATAACTGCTTTTTATTAGTTCATTTTTTTGGGGGGGGGGATATGAAAAAAATACTGTTTCTTTAGCTTTGTGAGGATTCATTAAAAAGAGAAAAAAAAGAAAATGTTGCAGTTATCCGAGAAGGCCTCTGACAAAAATCAAGAACACTTCATGTCTAAAGAAAACGGTTTCCGGGCACTGAAGAGAAATTCCGTCTCTTCAGTCGTTACTTCTTCTCTCGAAAAGACTCTTTTCTCTTGGCTTTTAGCAGTGAGAGTGTTGCAGAGCCGATAACCATATCGGCCCCGCAAATAATTTCAGTTTAAGTGTGTGAGTAATGACAGTCAAAGGCAATGAAGGAAACAAAGGCGAAGAAACAAATATAACAAAGGTGACAATTTATTGTCTTGTTTACAAGGGCGTAAAGTTCGTGAGAGGTGTGTCTCCAGCTAGATGGTTGATGTCGGTAGCTAGTAGTGTTGAGGTCGAAGAGAAGTAGCTAGACGATCGTCGCAGGTAGCTGATGTCGGTCGAGTGGTAGAATGCAGCTTGACGATTGTTGCGGGTAGCTGATGTCGGTCGAGTCGTAGAAGTGCAGCTGGACGATTGTTGCAGGTAGCTGATGTTGGTCCAGGTCGGTAAATCAATGTCCCGGTTTTTGACAGTGCGTTGGGTCAACCGAGAGGGGGTGTCGATGTGGTTGCTAGCCCGTACAGCGAGTCGTGCGTGGGCTAGATTGTGCAATGCTAGGGCAGTCCGTACAGTGAGTCGTACATGGACTGGATATTGCATTGCTGAAGCGTTGTGGTCAAAGTTGGTGTTAGCAGCTTGGTCGTATAGAGTCTAGTGAGCGTAGTGACAAAGACTTAGCCGTGTCTTAGTACTACGGGCCAAGTGAATGGCCGGGGAAAACCGTGGCTAAGGTTTGCCAGGCCTAAGCACATACGAAGTCGAGCGAGCGAATCGGTGAAGTTAGGGCCTTTTCGTGTCTCTAGCTGTGCAGGCGTATCGGGGACGGTCGCGATGGCTTTTTCCGTGCCAAAGCTGTGCGGACGTATCGGAGACGGTAGCTATGGCTTTGTCATGCCAAAGCTGTGCTGACGTATCGGAGATGGTAGCTATGGCTTTTTCCGTGCCAAAGCTGTGTGGACATATCGGAGACGACACCTATGGCTTTGTCGTGCCCTTAACTGTGCGGATGTATAGGGACGTGCCAAATGTCTACGGTATTGAGCGGACAGGCCTGGAGGCCGTGGCTAAGATTGGCGGTAACTTGCACTGCACAGATAGGGAAGCGATCGCTAAAGGCAAACCGTGCGCAGCCAAACGGACGAACGGACAACGGAACCGACCGAATGGTTAAGACGGGATGGTCTTAGAGTCTCCTTCGTGTTTGCTTCCGGGCGGTCTATTTCAATGAGTCTGTAAGGACCGACAGAGATGCTCCAACCCGCAGAAGGTAACCTTTAATGGTCCACAAAGGGACATTTTGTGCATATCTATGTGATGGAAAGGCGAATGCAACTACAAAATCTAGGATTCAGCCTTGTGGAGCCTCGCTCTGAGAGCGGCTCCTGAGAGCGTCATAAAACGACCTCTAATTTTTTCGCCGCAGAAGCCCTGTTTAAATTAAAGGAATGCTACGTCACTCTACTGGTTTTCGTAAACACAAAGTTCTATTAAAAAATGGACGTAAAAATAAAGTCCTTCTTTAGCCTGGTATAGGCTACCGAAGATAATTCATTCCATTTTTTATAGAGTTATTTTTGGCAGAAGTGTTCTGTAAATGTTGATAGATGTAATTTATTCCTTTTCCTTTGCCGTATCGGCAAGTCGGGGTCGAAAAGGGCTTCGTCGTTTCCTGCCTCACCGGGATTTAAATTTTCTAGGGAGTGCGAGTAATCCGATCTATTGGGTCCCAAGGGCCTGATAGTAAGCCATGTCCTCTGTTTCCAAGCTGCCTCTACTAAAAATGCCTCGATAAAAACACTCATGGGATATACGACAAACTTCAAAATCTTAACGCCGAAAAACATACCTCTCTGAAAACACCGACTGGACAAAATCATAAACTTCAAACAGAAAATTACAAATATATTTCAACGCCTTGTCTGAGAAACGCTACTGCTTCTACAGGTTAAGGGAAACTTTCACGCCACGGAATAGGCGTTAAACCCTAAAGTAAAGTTTGAGTTAAAAGGTGTCCTTGTCTCTTTCCTTCCTTTCTTCCTTCCTTCCTTCATTCTTTTACAGCCTTCCAGAGAAAAAAACAAGTTACTGGGATAAAAACAAAGACAACAAAGGAGTCAGATACGAAACTCATAATCATTCCTATAGACCTCGACAACTGAAACTAACCACCACCACAACCACCAACAACAAATAACCAAAGAATATTCTAAACCTTATTTAAAATTGCCACTTAGATTATTTACATGTAAAGGATTTAATGAAATATGAACATTTATTTCCTTTTTCCCTCTTTTAATTACTGAAACTAACTAATTTTGGGTAGTGTTTAAGAAGGTAGTCTAAGATTATTTAGAAAAAATGAATGTTGAATGAATGCAACTTTTTTTTTGTTTAAGCTTCTGATTTCTGATGCTTAAAAAAACAACAAAAAAACAGTTGGTTGGAAAAAAATTATACGTCGTAAATCACCCCTCCCCAAAAAGTGGTGCTATTTTATGTCAGATGATAAAGGGAAGTAATCTAGATTTTCAATCTGCATTGTTAAAACATATTTTTCTCCGAATAATGATTTATGCAAATAATAATTTTTAACATGTTTAAATAATGTCAGTAGTTTTTGGAAATGCAAAAAAAAAAAAAAAAAAAGAAAAGAAAAAAATTACATTTTACATTAATGTCGACAATCACAGCGTTTCTTTTCGCTTGGTTCATTTGTGTTGCGTTTTATGACACATCAATCATTGTAGATTATTTAATGCAAAATCCTGTTTATACATATTTATCAAACTCAAATGATCTTTTATACATATTGTATAGATTAAATTTTTAAACCATCCCAAACTCATTTCTATTTTCTTAAATTTAAATTTAAATTTAAATTTCTTTTTTTACAGACAATTAAATAGTTACAAGTATATCTATCAAATCGGAATCATTCTATTAACTATTAATCATTTATCTACACAAAGTTAAATGAATTCAAGCGTAGATATATTACAATAAAAATTTAACATCAGTCATTTGTTTGCACACATTTCAATGTATGTTGTGAAAATTTCATCGGTAAATGGGTTTATTGAAAAGAGCGCCAACATTTCTGTCTTAATTTGGCGCGTATTTTGTCTTGTTCTTTATTTTTGCTTTTTGTTTTTATTTTTGTACTGCTGGTTCGTTTTTGTGTTCCGTGAAAATCTACGTGTGGCAGGGGAGCTTTGATATGATTGGCTGGTGTTTCTGGACGAGGGTGCTGTTGTCCCTGGAGTCACCTGCCGAAATCAACCGTAGTCAATTGAAAACAGGAGGCCTTAGAATCTGGCTGCATTTTTTTTACTCCTCAACTCAAATCGAGCTGAGTAAAAAGAATTATGTCGACTTGAAGGATTTAGTATTTCATTTAGAATTACAGAAGGGAATTAATTCAATGATGGCTTGAAAGCCAAAAAGAATAGAAAAGAAATGAGGAGAATTTAAATCCACCTGAAGGATTTTGTATTTGATAGAGAATTTCAGAAGGGAATTTAAAGTTGGTAAGAAGTTATAAAAGAATATAAAAGGAAAAAAGAGAAGAAAGTAGGTTTCTACAGCTCAAGCTAAAAAGAAAAGAAAAGATCAGAAAGGAAGAAGCCGAAAAAAGTTGGTTTCTACTACATAGATTTATATTTTAGAAAAATTGTTTCTCTAAGAAAAAGAATTATCGATTTCACTTGCTACCAACAACTACACGAGTCTCAGACACAATTACTTGCTCTAACGAGAGAGAAGACGACCGACAAAGAATAAGAAAAAGAATCTTATTAGAGACATTGACTCGTAGAAGAAAGAAAAGCAGACAGTTGCTTTTTATTGAAAGAAAAGGAAAAAAGGACATTTGTTGGGACTTGGTCTCTAAGAAAAAAGAAAAGATACACATGTGAACTCTTGTTTAGCTGGAGGGAAGAAGTAATGATTTCTTTCCCTGCTTCAAAGTGTATCAGTAGGGGGAAACCTTTTATACATGTTTTTTTTTTTTTTTGGTATTTATGAGTAACTTGTCATATTTGCAATGGGACACATATGCAACAAACTGGGATGACCTTCCATTCCATAATAAACTACTTTGAATTTTAAACAAGGATCTCTCTTCCCTTTTTTTATTTTATTTTATTTTATTTTTGCCTTCATATTTTTAGTAATATTATTATTGTTACTAGTGTACAATTTTGTTGACTAAATAAATGCGCATCAGTGTAAACAAATGACGAATGTATATACATAAGATTTTTAAGTGAATAGTTTGTAGGTAATTTTATTCTACCGTTTGTTTGCACGCAAATGACGGCACAAAAATATCGGAAGCTCATAAACGTACATTAACTAAAAAAAAACAATATCGTCGAGATTATGCTGGGTCAGACAAAAAGCATCGTTGCAAGATGCCATTCTGAGGACCTATTTGCCTATCAGAAACCCACCCGCAATCGTAAGGACAGATTCCGCTCCTGGCTTCCAGTCCCTTGAAAACGACGAATATCTACTGATATATTATATCTTAATCTAGATTGCTAACCAAAAAAAAAAACAAACTCTAACAACAATCCTGTTGCAGAAAAGATCGTCCAGTCTGGATTTTTTTTGAAAAGGAAAAATAGTTGGCAGTCATTAATGCTACTACGACTACATATCTAAATAGATAAAAATATTTCTACCTTACTCTTTCCATTCTGCTCTGTGGTCATATTTTGTTGTGGTCGTCACTTATCAACAGATTTATAAGCTGTAAATATAGGGTAACTACAAAAATCAATTTTGATACTCTTGTGATACGAAGTAGAAGTGAACATTTTTTTTCTATCATGTTGAATATGAATTTGAACTAGGAGTGTGTTTGTGTGTGTGTGTGTGTGTGTGTGTGTGTGTGTGTGTGTGTCCAGATTTAAACCTGGTGGGTCTAACCAAGCGAAGTAAAAAAAAAAAAACCGGAAAGAAACGTTTTTCTTTCCCTGGATATGTCAGATCACTGGGTGAAGGGCCCTGGCCACCACGAAGTCTGGTTTTCAATTCATACCCCAGAGAGATCAAACTGGTAGATTTTTAGTACCAACAAATTTTAGATTCTCGACCTTGTTGCATGCAAATTTACTTCCTCTACACCGAGAGCTTTCCCCGAGGAAGTTGGGGAAAAGGAAAAAGGGATTAAAGGGAACTTCCGGACAGGGATAGTAGCCATTTTGCTACTGGCAGCTTCTTACTCAATAAAAGTATTAAAAATCCCCCATCCGCTGTCTTTGTCTATTTACTTCAACTGGCGACAAAGCGACAAGAACCATATATCGAGAATAATAAGCCCCAAAAGAGCCTTTCTCGAAATCTACTTTTCCGGATGTTTTCGACCCAAGCTTACATGAGCGGAAATTTTATCAGTCTCTTAACGACTAGATAAAAGCCTGGGAAATGTTGCTTGTATCGGAGAACTCAAAGAAGATGCTTCTGAACTCGTCCAACAGCAACACAAAGCCAAAGTTTTCAGTATGTGTGTTTTCCAAGGCGAGCGGCTAAAAACGGACCTAAAAAGCAAATTCAATCAGGATTTAGCTCAACTCAAACAAGCGGATTTTAACACTATGGTGCAAAGACTCTGCAACAGGTACAGGCCTACACAGAACCAGATACTACTCCATTAACAGTTTCATGGCCTCTGCCAAGAGCCCAGACAGAAAATCAACTCCTTTATTGATAAGGTAAGACAACATACCGACAAATGCTCCTTTAAATGTACTAACCCTTACTGTACAGAAAAAGAGAAAATACATGAAACTCTGATATGTGACCAAATAATAATAGGTACCTATATCAGAAGCATCAGAGAAGATGCCCTAGAAAAGGATCATATTCTCGACACCCTCATTACCCAAGCTCGTAAAATCGAGGCCACTGAAGAAGCTGTCAGAAAACTAGACGCCGATAAAACAAAACCCCACTGCACTTACAGCTGGCGTTAACGAAATCCAGGTTCATGACACAGGATCAGGCTCCGACAGCCAGGAAGTCACAATAAATAAAATCGGCAGAAAAGGGGGAAAATACTCCTTACGCAGCCAATGAAAAACAAACAATTTCAACAGCTAGAAACAACTCAAAAGGTTATGCTTAGGCTGAGGCAACCCAAAATGTGATCGTGGTCCGACATGTCGAGCACGAGGCAGATTCTGCTATATCTTTGGCAGGAGAAAGCACTTCTCCTCGGTATGCCTGACACATCACAAGGATATCTCCACATTAAGTCATTGGTGCTACCACAGTTAAAGACACACACACAACAAAAATATAAAATTTCACCAACATCACCCTTGAAGAATGTCAGATCTGTGCCATGATTGACACAAGTGCGGCAGTTAATGTAATCCTGGAAAGCCATGTATCTGACAAGATCAGACGTCTCAAAAAACACACATCCAACTTCAATCGTATTGTAGTAAACTGATCACCCCCAAAGGTGAATTCACAGCACATACACACTGGAAAGACAAAAAAAGTAAATCAATTTGGATTGTTGTTGATGACGATGACCTGCCGGGAAAACCTCTTTACTTGGTGTCATGCAACCTAGCAGAATCACTGAATATAATCACCTTCAATACACCCAGCATGGAGATAAAAGGAAGTCTCATCAACTGTATGGGAACCAAAACGGCGTCAACCGATGATGCTACTGAACTAACAAAATCTGTTAGAGCTCCCATTGTCCGCATCATCACACTACACCCATCAATATTCTACGGTTTAAGAAAGATGAAGGCTGAACCCATCCAACTGCCCGTAAAGCCTAATGCATCACCTGTCATACAACCATCAAGACTCAACCCATACCACTTAAAAGACACATTTGGTGATGCGATCCGTAAAATAGAATCAGATGATGTCATCTAACCACACCATGGACCAGTAACATGGCTATCCAAACCAGTACTCGTACCAAAAGCAGATAGTTCCATGTGAGTTACAGTATATCTAAGGAATCTCCACAAATCACTTCAAGACACTCGCCTCCCTATCCCCAGAGTTGATGACATCATGCCCATGTTTACTAGAAAATCTGTATTCAGTAAACTAGATCTGAAAACAGCGTTACATCAGCTTGAGCTATCAGAAGATTCCCGAATCTTGACTGTATTCCATGCTGGAGACCGCCTATCGCGGGATAAAAGACTCACCATGGGAACTCTACCAGCATCAGGTGAGCTCAACTCGCGGCTCTGCCCCATCATCGCCAACATTCCAAACGCTGCAGTCATCCAAGATGACAATGTAGTAGCAACAGCTGACCAGGAAATACACTACCAAAATCTAGAAGCAATCATTACAGCTTTTGAAAAAGCAGGAATAACTGTCAATTCCAGCAAATACATCCCTTTCCGAGGACTTAAAGTCGACAAGAATGGGATAAAACCAGACCCAAATAAAGTCCAAACAGTACAAGAAGCTGGGAGACCAACATCCAAAGATGAACGGCAATCGTTTCTCTGTATAATCAGATCAAATGGCACCTTCATCATCGATCTTGCTGCTGCCACACCAAACCTACGTGAAGTAGCAAAACAGAATGCTATTTTCAAATTGACAGAAACTCATGAAAAAGTGTTTCAAAATATAAAAGACACATTTACCACTGATGAGCTCCTCAGACACTACGACATAAACAAAAATACCTTCATCTTTGTCGACACTCACTTCACAGATTTCTGCACAATCCTTGCTCAAGGCCAGTCCATAGAACAGACAAAAGCTGTCGCACTTGCATCATGAACCACCACAGCTGCCTAAAAAAGCTACTCTCACATAGACCTGGAGTCAACAGCTATTGACCTTGGTCTCCGCCAATTCTGCCATATCCTAGCTGGTGGTCCACATCTTAATGTGGTCACTGATATCACCAGAGAACGCTTACACGCAGCACAACTCAACCAGCCCCCACACAATGTACCCAACCTACGGGGATATTACAGACTCTTCAGCGAGCTGTCAATTGAAAATGACGTCATCCACAAAGGCGACCAAATGCTCATTCCAAACAGCCTACAGCAGGAAGCCATCTCCCTAGCACATGAAGGATCACACCCAGGACAGGATGCCATCAAGCACCACCTAAGAGCACATTTCTAGTTTCCCGAGATGGAAATTGCATGTAGAAAATTGTCATGAATGCCAAATAACAACAGCAGCACCAATAAAAGCACCTCTTACATCCACCCCAATCCCCGAGAAACCAAGACAAAACATATCAATTGACTTGTTCGGCCCCTTCCCAGACTAAAGACACATACTGGTGGTACACTGCAACCTCAGTCGATTTCCAGATGCAAAACTGTTCGCTCGACCGGGGCCCACTATGTCCTCCCTGTATTGGGAGAAATATACATAACTTTGGCAACCCACAATATCATAAATGTGACAATGGACAAGAATTCCACGACTGGTCCATAAAATGATGTATAAGAATCAAAGCCTCATACCCCTATCACCCACCGGGAAATGAAACTGAATGCTTCATGAAACCATTAAAAAAGCGATTCGAATCTGATTCGAAAAACGATGCCCAATCTAGGAAATCATCGATTAACATCTCTGTGACTACCACTCTACTCCACACGCTGCCACTGGATTGACAACTGGAGATATATATGATGCTTAGAGCTGGTTACTGGACAAAGTTTCCTCGACAACCCAACCCCACTGAAAACCAAATCCAGGAAGCAAAAATCCGCGACAGCCAGAGGAAAGAGGTCGCCAATGTAGGGATTAATGCTTCCAGGAGGCGAAAATACCCCAAGATCATCCAGGGAGACAAAGTTTTGGTGAAGCGACCATGAAAAAGAAATAAATTTGCATCCCAATTTGACCCAAAACCACACATGGTAACTGATGTACAAGATAGCCGCTATGAACTAGTTGCAGACAATGATTACAATAACATGCACACCATCTTCAGAAACATCAGTGACATAAAATTATACAAACCCTATCAACACCCCCCAAAGGAATCACCCCCACCCCCACCCGGTCAAGACATATATATAGCTCCCTAAACAATACCCCTGCCAACCCTACTTTTGACGACACTGCTAGCCCATTTGGTCTGGATCATACCTCCTACAACAAAACTGTGACTACCCCCATATCAAGGCCACCCAATACCAACACGCAACAAAGAAAAGAGAAAGAGGTGGATATAATAAGCGGAACACTACACTACCTGCAAAATATGCTGACTTCATCATTAATATACGAGGGAGACAAGTCAAAAACACAAATTAGAATATAGTAGTGTTGCATTCAAAGTTATCTCCCCTACACCGAGATCTTACCCGAGGAAGTTTTGGAAAAGAGGGAAAGGGACAGTAGCCGTTTTGCTACTGGCTGCTTCTTACTCAATAAAAGTATCAAAAAGCCCACATCCACTGTCTTTGTCTATTTACTTCAGGCTTGATAAAAAAAATAATGTTTCTTCAATTGGTGGGAAATTTAGTTCCGGATTTTCTAAATAAATAGAGGTAGCTTTTTGAGAAAAGGGCAGTTGTCTTCGCACGTGCCTAGAGGTAGTTGTAATAGTGGTCAGCCCAGCATATGCTGCGTGGGTCCTGGCATGCACCGACAGAAAGAGTAAAATATTGTAGCGCTGAGTGTCACGTTGCTTGTCTCAGGTCCAATTGAGAGAAATTTTAAAAAATCCAAATCAAAAGAATCTTGGATTTTCTTTTTTATCATCGTGGGAGAAAATATCCGTGGATAAAAATTGTTAATAAATAAAAAATATATTTAAAAAAATCTTTCCAGTGAAGAAAGAAAGGAAGAAGAACCGAATAGGACGTCGTGCGCGGAAGAACAGCCCTGGCTCACCTCTATGCAATTGACCAAATATAAACGAAAAGAAAAAAGGGAAAAGACAACGATAAAAAAAACCCAAAGAAAATGAAAAGAAAAAATGAAAAAGAAAAATGAAAAAAAAAAACCCGAAGTAAATGAAAATGTGTGTGGAGAAACCTCAAACAAACAAACAAAAAAATTCCTCACGCTCGAAGAGACATTTTTTTGTGTTAATATAAAAAAAAAAGAAAAAAGACAAGCAACAGGTTGGGAAAGAAAAAAAAAGAAAAAATGTTCGACCTAAGGCTCCCGAACGAAAAAGGAAAACTTAGAACAAGAAATTCTTGAAGAAGGCATGAAGAAAAATAAAAAAATAAAAGAAAGAAAAAATGTTCGACCCAAGACTCCAGAACGAAAAAGGAAAACTTAGAACAAGAAAATCTTGAAGAAGGCATGAAGAAAAAGAAAAAAAAAAAAAAGGAAAATAAGGTACATCGCTCATTGTATGGAAATTTACTAAGCTTTTTGCTTAGATGTGGCACAAGGCCATATGAAAGGGGCGCCCAATGAGACTCGAATTCACTCGTGTAGGTTTGCTAGTCGAGCTTGCTATCCATTACACCACTAGAGGCGCCTTACATCGCTCATTGTATGAATTTTATGTCTTTCTCTGTCGTTTTTAAGTTGCGTGGTTCGTGTCCAATCGAATCTATTAAACGAAAAAAAAAAAAAAAATGGAAAGCTATGATAAGGCTCGTAAGTTTAATTGTACATGTTGATATTGATTACTGCTATGCTAGGGGACGGTGAATCATGAGGGGAAAGAAAGAAGAAAGGAAAACAGAGAAAATAGAAAGGACATACCAGTTTGTCTTTCAATTCCGATCTCCAGAATGATCCGGGCATCTACGATATGTTGTCGGCAGAACGTTCATATACCTTTGGATCCGTACTTTGGTCTGTGGGACGGTTTCGATGTTTGAAAAAGTTGTGGAAATTGGAAGCGTTCTGTGAAGTCTCCCTAGAACTACGAAGCATGTTAAAGCATTGAAGGAGGCATCATTGCTGAGATCTAGCATTTCTAGTTGGATGGCTCTGCAGATAAGACATGTGTAGAGAAGTCCATATCACCTTGATTCTCTCTGTCCATGTCCAAAGCAATCGATTCCAGTGTATGAAAATGACGAACACTCAACTCGTTCAGCAGGAAAGTTTACCATGCGTAGTTCTTCCAGAGGTCTTCAAATCCTTCTGCAAATAACGCAATCATTAATATGCCTAACCATTACCTTGCTGGCGTTCATGATCCAATTGCCCTTGGTCTGGATTTCGTTCAGGGTCATTCCCCGGCCTTGGTGCTGAGTTTTCTCGTGATAGAAATAAACGACAAACTGTAAACTTTTTGCACCGAAAAACATACCTCTCTGAAAACAACGACTGGATAAAATGATAAACTTCATACTTATAACCTACCAACAATTACAAATATGTTTCCACGCGTTGTCTGGGAAACGCTACTGCTTCTAATGGTTCAGCGTAACTTTCATACCACAGAATAGGCGTTAAACTCTAAAATAAAGTTGGAGTTAATAGGTGTTCTCGTCTCTTTCCTTCCTTCCTTCCTTCCTTCCTTCCTTAATCCTCTTACAGCCTTCCACAGACAAAATCGACAAGTTACTGGAATAAGAACAAGGACAACAATGGAGTCAGATACATAATTCATAATCATTCCCATAGACCTCGACAACTGAAACTAACCACCACCACAACCACCAACAACAAATAACCAAAGAATCTTCTAAACCTTATTTAAAATTGCCACTTAGATTATTTACATGTAAAGGATTTAATGAAATATGAAAATTTATTTCCTTTTTCTCACATTTAATTTCTGAAATTAACTACTTTTGGATAGAGTTGAAGAAGGTAATCTAAGATAATTTAGAAAAATGAATGTTGAATGAATGCAACTTATTTCTGTTTAAGCTCATTATTTCTGATGCTTAAAAAAACAACAAAAAACAAACAGTAGGTTGCAAAAAGATTATACCTTGTAAATCAAAACCCCCACCCCCAAAAGGGGTGCTGTTTATGTCAGATGATAAAGGGAAATAATCTAGATTTCCAATCTTTGCATTTTTTAAACATAGTTTTCTCCTAATAAGGATTTAGTCAAATAATTATTTTTAACATGTTTAAATAATGTGAGGAAAATGGTAAACAATTTATAAAGTACCAAATTGTAAAAAGACAGTCTTCTTACCGTACCCTACTTTTGCCCGTAATAACTGGTACTTTGAATAAGTCAAATTTACATGTGTACATTAATTTCGAGAATCACAGCATTTGCTTTGGTTTGATTTGGTTGTGTTGTGTTTTATGACACATCAATCATTGTAGATTATTTAATGTCAAATCCTGTTTCTACATATACATTAAATTCATATGATCTTTTATACATATTGACTAGATAAAATTTTTAAAACATATTAAACTCATTTTTTTTTAATTTTTATATATTTATTCATTTTTACACTTAATTAAATAGTCTCAAGTATTTCTATCAAATAGGAATCATTTTATTAATCATTTATTTGCACTTAGTGAAATAATTTCAAGTATTGCAGTGTAATAGTAAAAAATTAACATCAGTCATTTGTTTGCACACATTTCAATGTGTGTTGTGAAGATTTTATCTGTAAATGGGTTTATTGAAAAGAACGCCAACATTTCAGGCTCAATTCTCAATTTTGTATTGTTTTATTTATTGATTCATTAATTCATTCATTTTTCCTTTTTGTTTTTTTTTTGTTTTTGTGCTGCTGGTCTGTTTTTTGTGTTTGGTGAAAATCTACGTGTGGCAGGGGAGCTTGATATGATTGGTTGGTGTCTCTGGACAAGGGTGCTGTTGTGTCTGACGTTACCCGCCGAAATCAACCGAAGTCAATTGAAAATAGGAAGCCTTAGAATAAGGCTGCGTTCTTTTTTACTCCTTTACTCAAATCGAGTTGTGTAAAAAGAATTAAGTCGTCTTGAAGGATTTAGCGTTTCTTTCAGAATTGCAGAAGGGAATTAATTCAATGATGACATGAAAGCCAAAAAGAAGAGAAAAGAAATGAGGAAAATTTAAATCCACCTGAAGAAAAAAGAAAAGAAAAGATATGTGTGAACCCTTGTTTAGCCGGAGGGAAGGAGTAGTGATTTTTTTTCCCTGTTTTCTGAGTGTATCAGAAGGTGAAAGACTTTTTATAATTTTTTTAATTCTTTCTTTTTTTTCATTTTTTTTTTTTTTCGTATTCATGAGTTATTTGTCCTATTTGCATTTGGATACATGGAACTAACTGGGATGACCTTCCTTTTGCCATAATAAACTACTTTGAACTTTAAACCACGATCTCTCTTCCCCTTATTTTATTTTATTTTTCCTTTCATATTTTTTAGTAATATTATTATTATTATTACTAATGCACAATTTCGTTGACTAAAAAATTTTCGTCAGTGTAAAGAAATGTCTAATGTATATACATAAGATTTTTAAGTGAATAGTTTGTAGGTAATTTGATTTTAAAGTTTGTTTGCGCTCAAGTATTGCTAATATTAATATACAGTTGAATGGTGTCACTCATTGTTATTTAACATTTATAATTCTATTCAACAATTTAGTTAAATATCAGTCATTTGCTTACACTCAGTTAAATGATCCAACAGTTCTTTTTTCTTATAATTCAGCTTTCCCGTTTTTTTTGGTGGGGGGTGTTTGTTTTTCTCTAATAATAAAAAAAGATATTTTTCTCGTTTCCAACATGACGGGCGAGTTACATATTTCATATCAGTTGCTTTTCCAGCTTTGCCATATCTAAGTGTATGTCCACGGAAGAGGGAGTGGGAGCAATCCGTGCCTTGAAGAGGATGCTTCCTCTATTTTTTACTTGCGTACATCCTATTTGACAACTGCATTAGTCAATTGGGAGTGAATCTTACAGTCTCAATTTCAATCCAAAGAAGTTGTAGTGGAAGGGAAAATTTCGTATCTTAGTTTGGCGCGCAATTTAATTCGACACTTAATTTCACCCAATCAGGATGACCTATCCTATTCAGCCCGGACCTTCTTTTCCCGGGCAACAGATTGGTTAAGCTGCCAAACACATTCTCTTTGGCTGGAGTACGTCGTCCAGTGCAGACGTCACACTGGCCGTTCTTCAATAACAATAGCAGCTCTTTAGCTGGACAACGCTGCCCAGTGCAGACGTCTCACTGGGGGGGGGGTTCTAGCAGCAGCAGCAGCATGGACACATGAGGGAAACTATCTAATTTATGGATTCCTTGCAAGGAATCCCAGTTGAATATAAATTAGATACATTCAACAAGCCTCGCGCTGGCACAAATTTATGTCACGCCAAAATTGGCTATGTCAACGCGATGCTTTTATTACGCTCTCGAAACACTAGCTATCATTCACCTCTGGGTCACATTAATGGAGACAACGCATACTCTCCCCAAATACCAGACACGAAACTCACGGTGACATCCAAAGTTCAATTCCTACAACTGCAACACGTCTTTCGTTAAACTACAGCGAACACAACCCCTCACTCGTCCGACGACACACGCTGCCATCTCAACCTTCTCAACTTCTCATAACGCCATTTCGTCTCCTTACTCACAATCTTACTCACCACGAATCTTGCAGCACAAACACAAACTAAATACACCGTGCTGCAAATAAAAACCTATTTCTAAAAACACATTTCGACTATCGCCAACTTACTTCATCATCTCTCCTTTATATACACAACAAACAACTAGCGAGGGCCTTGCACACTTAGCGAGGAAACAACACAACTTAAACACACATACATTACAACCATCTTCACGGAAACAATAACAAACCTTCCCTCTCGCGAATATCACTCCTACAAAAATCTACGATCAAAAAGTTATAATATTTAAAAACAACAACAACAACAACGATTTCTGAGAAATTGTTGTTGATTCAACCAAGCTCATAATTCCAAGAAGCCTGATAAGGAAAGTGATAGCTGAATACGATATTAAAAAAACCCGCAGTGCTTCCGTTTTCTGTGAAAAATACTACACTTCTAGAATCGAATCGAGACTCATGCGTGGTCGTCAAAAAATGCTTGCTTCCCCATTTTAGGAACGCCTCAGATGTTAAGCAATAAACTCTGACTTATGGTAAAAGTGAGTGAGAGAGAGTGTGTGTGTGTGTGTGTGAGAGAGAGAGAGAGAGAAAGTGAGATAGACAGAGATAGAGTGAGAGAGAATGATAGTGAGCGAGTCAAATAATACCGCGTTTCCGGCACGCCTTCAAGACGTTGTTTTTCCTGTTTATTTCAGGAATTTGTTTGCTTTTGCTACCGTAAACATTAGATCGATATTCCTTTGGTAGGATCAGCAACAATGTCTTGGAAAACTTTGTCGTTTTTTCTAATCAAATCAATGTAATATATCGATACTGTCATAACATGGATAGTGATTAGCATTGTAACGTCCACGCCCAATCGTATAATAAAACGAACAATTCAAACTAGGGTGACTAAGCTATGTAAACATTGAGGAACAATTGAGACCGATTAAACTAGTAATACAAACCGCAGT